>JASDQU010504549.1:107257-117657 GCA_032191745.1 Picea mariana | reverse complement strand
TATATATATATATATATATATTTCAAGATGCCAGAGGCAAAACACTTATCAGAAATAACACCAGGGGTTAAGAAACTGCTGAGAGGGGTGCTCGTTTCCACCCAACCGTAGGGTCAGCGACTCCCAACGGATTTACCACTAGACACCCCCGAACTGAGACCACGATGTTGTGAGACTGCGTCTCTATCTACCAGTGACCAGGAGTGAAGGTTAATCTCCTTCCTCTCTGCTATCACTCACTCTGCATATGGCCATAGTTCTCTTCCTCCCCTCGCGTCTGCCCCCCAATCGCTTCTACCCCATGCCTTATCCTCTTGCGAGGTTGTGTGTGGTGCGATTTCCCTCACACTGGTAAGTCATGATGTCTCTACGGTTTGGCGGTTCACCTCTCCATTCCTCATTAATTCCTGAGGATCCATCAACCTACCAGCCTACGAGAAATTTAATTTGGGGCCAGCGAGCCTCTTTTGGTTCTCCGGGCCAGTGAAGTCCAAATACGGTGTTAATTCTCGGTGGAAGTTAACGCCACCTTTCCAGGTGCCTTCCACCACCATTGTGGTCTCTTTTTCTGCACATCCCCTCTCAGCAGTCCTGCAATATAAATTCATAATGTTATTCACATTCATTGACCTTTTCCATAAGGTCCATTCACATCACATATTCACATTCATGAGTTTGCCACAGTTCTGGCCACTCCAGTTATTTTTACAAACTGGGGGAAACATGGTGTTACATTCTATCACATCCACCAACAGGTTCATGATATTTTGTAGAAGTCCAATGCCAAGTATAAGCAACGCCATGATCAACATTGAGTCCCACAAAAGTTTCAGGTGGGAGATAAATTTTGGTTGCACTTGCATAAATAAATCCTTACAAGACCCCATCAGAAGCTTCTTCCACTCCGCTATGGAACTTATACCATCAAAAAGGCTTTGGGTGACAATGATTTTGAGCTCAAAATTCGCACCTTCCTTGGCTTTCACCCAATGTTTAATGTGGACCTCATTCGACCATACTTTCCACCATTATTGGACACCACAGAGGTAACAGAACAATTGACACTGACAGAGCTCAACCCTAATTGAATGGAACATGCATCCATTGAAATGAGCATGGAAACACAGCTCAAGGGCACTCGCTAACAAAATATTCATATTTATTGTGTTTTCAATGAAGGGAAACTCCTGAACCAAGGCAAGTGGCTCACCTAGGGCCAAATTCAACACAAAATTCCTCATCTAATGGGGGAACTCAACGCAATGGAGACCGTTGATTCCTAATGAGGGAGGATTGATATAGGTGGATATCGCTGGCCACCCACCTATTCCAACTGGCTCACATACAAATATCATCTTGGCAGTTTCAGTTTTCGTCTTGGGAGTTTTTTTCTAGATTTTCGGGTCCTGAACTTCTGGGGTCATTTTGAGGCCCTAAACAATGTTTTTTGGGCCCGCCACAGTCACATTTTCGACATAGTTAGAATTTGACAACATAATGTGTAGTCCTCAGATAGAACTTTCCAATGGGTTATCATGTGCCTAAAACGAAGATTGTATGCAAAAGTTACGACCCCGAAAAGTTGATGTACGAACTTACCCCAACGGAGCCCACATGAATTTTGGCACTCCCTCTCCTAGGGTTAGTTTTTTAGATGTCTAGGGTTTTGGAATTCATGTTTGATGTAAAAATGATTTTGCACCCTCATTGTATTCATGTTATTTCGAATCAATGCAGTCATCACATCTCTTCTCAAATATAATCCACCACCATTCTAGCAAGATTCTTTTTGTCTTCATTTTACAGTTTCAACATAATTCTTTATTGAATAGAAGCCAATTATATTGTATCTCTGTGTTAATAATATATATCTATATTCATTTCGTTATGCTCATAAAATATGGATCAGTGGTATCATAGTAGTATTCTCCTTGTTGTTCTTAGTGCATGTCCCCAACGAGTTCAAGGTACAAAGGGTTGGGTCTCGAGCTTGTTTCTCTTGAGGACAAGAGATCTCGCACATAAAATATAATTTACATGGTGGGATAAAATAAAGACAACAGGATAGGAGATCCTTTCAAACTGTTGCTCGAGGAATCCCTCACGCAATAGTGGAACAAGATGATGGAATTTTTTGCGCAAATCATTCAACGACTACCAACATGCAACGAATATTCCTCGAGTGGAGCCATCACCCCCTTCAAGGTACATATAAAATTTGACATTCCTATATTTGAAGGTCTAAGAGATGCAGATGTTGTAGACAAATGGTTGAATCTGCTATAAGGGTATTTTTTTGTCCATAACTTTTCCAATAGATAAAGTATTACATTTGCGCTCCTCAAAGCCGCCCCCCATGTCAAATAATGGTGGGAGACTTTCTATGAGAAAAAGGAAACAGAAGAACCCTCATTATTTATAGTCACACTCACATGGGAGTCCTTTAGGGATTCTATTAAGGACCAATACTACCCTGTTGGAAGTTATGATGACCTATATAGAAGATGGACCACACTACGATAGGAAAGGGTCCAAACAGTGCCAGAGTTCACAAATATCTTCCACACCTTGCGCACCATGTTGGGTATCAAATATTATGAGTGACATCTAGTGATCAAGTACCATGTTGGTTTGCATAATACATCCAGACAAAAATGGAGTTTCTGGACATCTCTTCATCGGACGCATCCTATAGACATGCTGTCAAAATTGAGAAGAAGCTTAAAACAAAGACATGAAAGTTTGGGTATGGGAACCCCTCACAATAGAAGCAGGGCAAGGCCAACCCCAACCTGTAAAACAAAAGGCAGAGAAAATATGGACAAACTCAGGATAACCAATCTAAGTCGCAAAAAAATAATGACAATGGAAAGACAAAGAGAGACACCAGGAAGTGGTGTGAATTCCATAAGATCCCATTTCATAACAATGTTGATTCCCGCTCAAATTCATCATTGTTGGCAGAGGTGAAAGCCTCTGAATCATATGTGGGTTCCGAATCAAAGTCAAAACTAGAAAAGGGGAGATATATTATTGACATGGAACCCAGTACCACCATTGCTACCACCAATATCCATCCCAGTGAATTTGATGAGAAAGAGGAAGGAGAGAACCTCTTTCATTCACAGATGTGGGTGAAGGGTACTACGCTGCACTTAATTGTTGATAGTGGTATCCAGAAGAACCTCATTTCAGCAGAGGTCATCAAGAGACTGGCTAAAAATGACACACCCACAACCATACACCATTGGATGGCTTCACCAAGGAAGCGATCTTCATGTCAGCCAACATTGTCTCTTGTCCTATGACATCAATCCCTTCAAAGATGAGGTATTGTGTGATGTTACTCCACTTTAATTTTGTGATGTTATCTAGGTCTCATAGTGTTATTATTAGTTTGGACATGAAATTTTACAGGATATCCGAGGTAGTCCCACCGAATTCCATTTCCTTGATATTTTACAAGAAATGCAGGAAGGTCATCTCTCAGTCTGGGAATATTTTCTTCTTTTTGATTCTCTCTCGAAGTGAGTGAAAGGTTGCATCCACATCCATGGTATTTGTGGTTGAACTCTTCACGTAGAATAAGAAAGTGAATAAGGTCGTGGAAGAATACAAAGACATATTCTCCTGATGCACTGGGGTATCTCTACACTGTCAGGTCAAGCATTCAATCGATTTGACCCCCGGTGCACCACTACCCAATGGGCCAGTCTATTGGCACTCTCTTTTAGAAAATGAGGAGATCAAGCGTTAGATCTAAGAACTACTCCAAAAGGGGCACATCCAACCCAAATCATCACTGTGTAGAAGCCCAATCGTGCTTGTGCAGAAGAAAGACGATACTTGGAAACTCTGCATCAATTATCGGTCTCTAAATAAAATCATATTAAGGAATCGCTACCTAATTCCCTCAATCAATGATCTCCTTCACCGGCTCAAGGGGGGGGAATAATTTAGTAAGATTGATCTAAAGTCTGGCTACCATCAGGTCCAATAGAGAAAATAGATGTATGGAAAAATTCCTTCAAGTCCAAAGAAGGTATTTTTGAATGGTTGTTTATGTCGTTTGGTTTGAAAAGTTCCCCAACAACTTTCATGAGGATGATGGAATATATCTTACAGAATTTCACCAATTATTTTGTGATTGTGTATTTGGATGACATCCTCATATATACAAATAATTGAGTGGGACACTTTAAGCATATTCAATAGGTTCTGCACACTCTGTGACTGCACAAGCTATATGCAAATTTGGAAAAATTCTCCTTCGACATGGACATGATCCAGTACCTAGGATACATTTTTCATGAGCATGGGGTGCATGTGGATCCAACCAAGATCTAGGTCATTTTTGACTAGCCAACCCAAACCACACTCACTAAGCTTTAGATCTTTTTAGGCCTTGCCAATTTCTATCCTAGGTTCGTGTTGGGATTCTCCCATATTGCATAGGCCCTCAACCAAGTAACCATGGGTGGTGGTAAGGAAAATTTCATGTGGGGCCTATCACAACAAAAAGTGTTCAATGATTTGAAGAAATGTTTGTACTTATCCCCAACACTTTCATTACCTAACCTGCAACAACCCTTTGAGATCGAGACATATGCTTCAGACTATGTTGTGGGCATTGTTCTCACTCAGTACAGGAACCCCATGGCCTATCATAGTGAGACACGATCATATATTGTCCATATATGCCCTACTTATGAAAAATAGATGTACTCCATTGTGAAATCCTTCCTCTAGTGGAGTATTACATTCTTGAGAAGGAGACAATCATCCACACTGATCATAAGCTGCTACAATTCAAGCAGACTCAAGGGAAATTGTATAATGATCGCCATGAGAAGTGGTCCACTTACTTGGAGAAGTTTCATATCAACATCAATTATAATACATGAAGCACCAACTGCATTACCGATTGTCTCAACCTCCCGTCAGCTGCATCACTCATCACGGTGTTAAACTCCTACGACCACGAGACCTCGTGATGGCCCCAACTCTATGAGAGAGATCTTGACTTTGCTTCCACCTACTAGATGTTGGGTGCAAACACAACAGTCATTTATTTCCATGATGTTGTTCCATCTGGTCCATCTCTATTTTCCATAAAGGGATCATGCAAAGATGATTTGGGAAACCCACTACAGTTGGGTGGCAAGACACTTCGGCATATAAAATACAGTGGTTGTGCTGCAAAAACATTTCTAGTGGCCAAAACTTCGACATGATGTTAGCAAGTATATCAGGTCATGCACTGCCTACACCATTTCCAAATTGACCATTAAGACACAAGGAATGTACACCCCTCTTCCTACTCCTGAAAGGCCTTGGGAATCCATCTTGATGGACAACATGTCGAACCTTCCATCAACCAAGTGAGGAAACGACTGTGTTTTTGTGGTGGTTGATCATTTTTATAAAATGGCTATTATGGCTGCCTACAAGAAGAGCATCATAGTAGAGGCCACTGCCAAGCTCTTCTTTGAAGGTGTGTTGTTACATTTTGGGGTACCACAAACCATCATCTAAGATTGGGACATCTGATTCTTGAACACATTCTGTTCAAGACTCTGGTCATTGATGGACACCAAGATCACCAAATCCATTGACTTCCAACCCYAGACAAATGGCCAAACCAAGGTCTTCAACCATATGATCGTGCATATCTTGCACATGTACAATTCCAAGAAACMCCGCACCTAGGATGGGAGTATTAACTATGTTCAACACAACTACAACATAGCCATACATACTCCACCAGCCACAATCCTTTTCAGGTGGGGTTGGGATTTCAACCATTGGGTCCCATGGATGTTGCACTACCCCTTGCGACCACCTAGACAGACTTGTCCCATATTCAAACTGAAGTCGACAAAGCTACCCGATTCATTGAGCGGATCCAACACATCCGCTAACATGATATTTTGTAGAATTCCAATGTTAAGTACAAGAAATGCCATGATCAACATTGGGTGCCACACAAGTTTCAGGTTGGAGATAAATTTTGGTTGTACATGTAGAAAGAATTTCTTACAGGACCCCATCAGAAGCTTCAACCACTCCACTGTGGACCTTATACCATCACCAAGGTTGTGGGTGACAATGATTTTGAGCTCAAAATTCCCCCCTTCCTTGTCTTTCACCCAATGTTTAATGTGGACCTCATTCAACCATACTTTCCACCATTATTGGACACCTTAGAGGTAATAGAACAGTTGAAACTGACATAACTCAACCCTAACTACATGGAAAAGGAATCCACTGATCAGATCATAGACACATAGGTCAAGGGAACTTTCCAAAAAAAGTTCCATCTGTATCGTGTTATCAAACTAGGGAATCTCCTGCACCAAGGGAAGTGGCTCACCCGGGGCCAAATTCAAGAAAAAATTCCTCATCTAATGGGGGAAAATCAATGAAATGGATACCATTTCTTTCTAAGGGGGGAGAATTGATCCAGGAGGATATCGGTGGCCACCCACCTATTTCAATTAGATCACTTACAAATGTCATCTTGGCAGTTTTAGTTTTCATCTTGGAATTTTTTTTCTAGCTTTTTGGGTCATGAACTTCCGGGGTCGTTTTGAGGCCATAAACAACGTTTTTTGGGCCCGCCATAGTCACATTATAAACAAAGTCAGAGTGTGATGGAATAATTTTTATTCCTCGGATAGAAATTTCCAACGGGCTATCATGCACCTAAAACAAAGATCATATGAAAACGTTACGACCCCAGGAATTTGATGTACCAACTTACCCCAATGGGGCCCACATGAATTTTGGAGCTTCCTCTCCTAGGGTTAGGTTTTTGGATGTCTAGGGTTTTGGCATTCATGTTTGATGTAAAAATGATTTTGGAGCCTCATTGTACTCATCTTCTTGCGAATGAGTCCAGTCATCACATATCTTCTCATAGATAAGTTGCCACCATTCTAGCAAGCTTGTTTTAGTCTGCCTTTTACAGTTTCAACATATTTATTTATTGAATAGGATCCAGTTCTACTGTATCTCTGTTATTTTTCATTGTATCTCTATTTTAATAATATATATCTTTATTCATTTCATTCTTCTCATAAAATTTGGATCAGTGCTATCAGAGCAGACTGCTCCTTGTCGTTCTTAGTGCATGTTCCCGACGAGGTCAATGTACAAAGTGTTGGGTCTCGATCTTGTTTCTCTTGAGGACAAGAGATATCACATGCCAAAGAAACCTTCCATGGTGGGAGAAAATAAAGATGACAGGACATGATATCCTTTCAAACTGTTTCTCGAGGAAGCCCTAGTGCAATAGAGGAACGAGATGATGGATAATTTTGTGCAAATCCTTTGATGACTACGAATAGGCGACACATCTTTCTCGAGCGGAGGTGTCTCCCCCTTCAAGGTACAAACCAAATTTTATATTCCTATATTTGAAGGTCATATAGACATAGATGTTGTGGACAAATGGTTGAATCTGCTAGAAGGGTATTTTCTGACCATAACTTTTCCAATAGAGAAAATATTACATTTGCGCTCATCAAAGTCATCCCCAATGTCAAAGATTGGTGGGAGACTTTCTGTGAGCAAAAGGAAACAAAGTAACCCTCATTATTTACAGTCGCACTCACCTAGGAGTCCTTTAGAGATGTTATTTAAAGAACAATACTACCTAGTTGGAAGTTATGAGGACTTGTATACAAGATGGACCACACTGCAACAAGAAAGGGACCAAACAGTGCCATAGTTCACAAATATCTTCCACGCCTTGCACAACAAGCTGGGTATCAAAGATTCTGAGAAAAATTAGGTGCTCAAGTACCACAACGTTTTTCATAGATACATCCAGATAGAAATGTATTTTTTGGACATCTCATCCTTGGGCGTGACCTATCTATATGTTGTCAAAATAGAGCATACTCTTAAACAAAATATGTCGTAGTTTGAGTCTGGAAACCCCTCATGGAAAAATAAGGGCAAGGGAAACCCCACCTGTAGAACAAAAGGAATAGAAAATATGGATAGCCTCAGGACAACTAGTCTAAGCCGCAAACAAAGAAGGACAATGGAAAGGCGAAGAGAGACATCAAGAAGTGGTGTGACTTCCATAAGAGCCCCTGGAATAACACTATTGATTGCCACTCAAAGTAGTCATTGGTGGCATAGGTGAAAGCCTTTGAATTAGATGTGGAATCTAACTCAGAGTCATAACTAGAAAATGGGATATGGATTATTGATGCAAAACATAATTCCACCATTGCTACCACCAAGATACGACTTGGTGAACTTGATGAGCCAGAGGAAGGAAAGTGCCTCTTTTGTTCACAGATGTGGGTGAAGGGTGCTTTGTTGCACTTCATTGTTGATAGAGGTAGCCAGAATAATCTCATATCAGTGGACATCATCAAGCAGTTGGACCTGCCAACAATGTTGCACCCGCAACCATACACCATCGGATGGCTCCGCCAAGGAAGCAATCTTCGCATCAACCAACAATGTCACCTGTCCTACGACATCAATACCTTCAAAGATGATGTATTTTTTGATGTTTATCCCCTTTAATTTTGTGATTTTCTTTTGGGCCAACCTTATTTATGGAAACGTCATGTTGTATATAATTATAGGCCTCATAGTTTTATTATTACTTTGGACATGAAATTGTACAGGATTCCCAAGGTAGTCCCACCTACTTCCATTTCCTATATCTCTTCCAAGGAATGCAGGAAGGTCATCTCTCAGTAAAGGAAGTTTGTCTTCTTTGTGATTCTCTCTCGAAGTGAGTAAAATGTTGTAGCCACATCCATGGCTTCTGGAGTCGAAATTTCCACGCAACAGAAGGAAGACGATAAGGTCATGGAATAATAAAAATATATATTCTCCTCACCCTTTAGGGTACATATACACTTTCAGGTCAAGCATTCAATCGATCTAACCCCTGAAGCACCACTACCCAATCAGATAGTCTATAATCACTCTCTTTTAGAAAATGAGGAGATCAAGTGTCATATCCAAGAATTTCTCCAAAATGGGCACATCCAACCCAACTCATCGCCATGTGGAATCCCAATCGTGCTTGTGCAGAAGAAAGATGGTACCTGGTGACTCTGCATCGATTATCAGGCTCTAAATAAAATCACAGTCAGGAATCGGTACCCGATTCCTTGAATCGATGATATCCTTGACCAGTTCAAGGGGGCCAAATACTTCAGTAAGATTGATCTGAAGTATGGCTACCATAAGGTCCCAATAGAGTAGATATATGTATGGAAAATTTCCTTCAAGTCCAAAGAAGGTATTTTTGAATGGTTGGTCATGCCCTTTGGTTTGACAAATTCCCCAACAACTTTCATAAGGATTGTGGATGATATATTGTGGCCTTTCACCATTTTTTTTGTGGTGGTGTATCTTGATGAAATCCTCATCTACAACAAGAATTGGTTGGAACACTTGCATCATATTCAATAGGTTCTGCACACTCTGCGACAACACAAGCTATATGAAATTTTGAAAAAATGTTCCTTCGGCATGGAAAGGGTCCAATACCTAGGATACATTTTTCATGAGTATCGGGTGCATTTGGATCCAACCAAGATCCAGGTCATTCGTGACTGGACAACCCCAACCACATTCACGGAGCTTCAGATCTTTTTATGCCTTGCCAATTTCTATCACAGGTTCATGTTGGGATTCTCCCATATTGCACGGGCCTTCATCCAAGTAACCAGGGGTGGTGGTAAGGAAACTTTCATGTGGGGCCTCTCAAAACAACAAGCATTCGATAATTTGAAGTAACATTTGTGCTCAACCCTAGTGATTTCATTACTCAACCTGCAACAACCTTTGAAATCGAGATCGATGCTTCAAACTATGTTGTGGGTGTCATTCTCACTCAACAAGGGCACCCAATGGCCTATCATAGTGAGACACTATCAAATTTCATTCATAAGTAACCTACTTATGAAAAACAAATGTACTCCATTATGAAAGCCTATCTCTAGTGGAGGCATTACATTCTCGGGAAGGAGACAATCATCCACACTGATCATAAGCCATTGCAGTTCATGTAGAGTCAGGGAGAATTATAGAATGACCGCCATCAGAAGTGGTACACATACTTGCAACAATTCCATATCAACATCAATTATAAGACATGAAGCACCAAATGTGTCGTTGATTGCCTCAACCACCCTCCAGTTGCAACACTCACCACAGTGCTAAGCTATTGTAGCCACAAGACCTTTAGATGGCCCCAAATCTATGATAGATATCCTGACTTTGCTACCACTTACCAGATGTTGGGCACAAACATAGTTGTCACTAAGTTCTATATTCAAGACGGGTTGTTGTGTCATCTGGGCCATCTCTACGTTCCATCAAGCGAGCAAGAAAAGATAATTTGGGAATCCCACTACCAT
>JASDQU010504549.1:87735-101067 GCA_032191745.1 Picea mariana | reverse complement strand
CCCCATAAGGTCAAAAGAAGTCAAGGTGCTTGAGAAGAAGAAATCATTATTTAAATGATAAAGTAAAGTGACAAAGTCAAGGTGGATTATTTAAATAAAAAAGAAAAGTGACAAAAACAATAAGGAATATTTAAATGATAAAGATTGGAGAACTTTCTATTTATGGAAAGTGGTTAACCCTAAAATCAGGAAAATAGGTTAAGTGAACTAGAGGATGAAAGTATAAATAAGATAGCAATGGTATCTTGTAAAAGATCCTTTTGTGGATCAATGGAGAGCTTCTTGTGAGATTATCTTTTGGAGTGTTGATGGAGAGATTCTTGTGAGAGAATATTTGGTGTGGATCTATGATCCAGATGGATATTGGTGGCCACCCACCTTTTCCAACTGGCTCAAAATAGTTTTCTGACAATTTTGACAATTTACTATTTTTAGCAGTTTTAACTTCCGAGGCAATTTTGAGGGCCTAAATGAAGGTTTTTCGGGATCGAGCTCCCCAAAAGTTACTAACCCGGGAAAATGATGTACTAACTTACACAAACGGAGCCCACATGACTTTTGACGCTTCATCTCCTAGGGTTAGGTTTTTGGATGTCTAGGGTTTTTGGCATTCTTACTTATTGTAAAAAGGCCTTCTGAACCTCATTGTAATTTTCTTCTTGCGAATGTGCGTTGTCGTCAGATCTCTTCTGAGAGATAAGCCGCCACCATTCCAACAAGCTTGTTTCCGCTGCATTTTACAGTTTCATCTTATTTTGTTATTGAATAGAAAACCAGTTTTACTGTATCTCTGTTATTTTGTGTTAAGCACCTGTTAATAATCTGTATTCATTTCGTTATGTTCATAAAATCTGGATCAGTGGTATCATAGTGGTTTTCTCCTTGTCATCTTAATGCATGTCCCCAATGAGGTTGGAGTACAAAGAGTTGGGTATCAAGCTTGTTTCTCTTGAGGACAGAAGCTCTCGCACGCCCAAGCGACCTCCCATGGAAGGAGAAAAGAAAGATGACGGGATAGGAGATCCTTTCAAACTGTTGATTGAGGAATCCATCACACAATAGAGGAACGAGATGATGGATAGTTTCGCGCAAATCCTTCGGCGGCTACCAACATGCGACACATCTTCTTTGAATGGAGGCGCCACCCCCTTCAAGGTACAAATAAACTTTGATATTCCTATATTTGAAGGTCAGATAGATGCAGATGTTGTAGACAAGTGGTTGAATATACTATAAGGGTATTTTTCTGTCCATAACTTTTTGAATAGAGGAAAGATTACTTTTGTGCTCCTCAAAGACATTCCTCATATCAAATATTGGTGGGAAACTTTTTGTGAGAAAAAGGACATAGAGGAAACCTCATTAATTTTAGTCACGCCACCTGGGAATCCTTCAGGGATTCTATTAAGGAACAATACTACCCTGTTAGAAGTTATGACGATCTGTATACCAAATGGACCACATTGCGGCAAGAAAGAGACCAAGTAGTGCCAGATTTCATAAGTATCTTCCATAACTTGAGCACCAAGTTGGGTATCAAAGATTCAGAGTGACATCCGGTGCTCAAGTATCGTGGTGCCATGCATAGATACATCCAGACTGAAATGGAATTTTTGGACATCTCATCCTTGGGCGCAGCCTATCGATATGTTGTCAAAATCGAGCAGAAGCTCAAAAAAAAGATGTGGCAATTTGGGCCTTGGAACCCCTCAACAAAATCCAGGAAGGGGTGGCCCCAACCCACCAAACAAAGGACAGAGAAAAGATGGACAGTATCAAGACAACCAGTCCAAGCCACAAAAAAAGGACACCGGAAAGACAAAGAAATATACTGGGAAGTGGTGTGACTTCCATAAGAGCCCTTGGCATAACACTGCTGACTTCCACTCAAAGAAGTCGCTAGTGGATGAAGTGAAAGCCTCTAAATCAAATGCGGATTATGACTCTGAGCCAGAACTAGAAAGGGGAAGACGGATCATTGACGTGGAACCGACTGTCACCGTTGCTACCACCAAGCTCTAGCCTGGGGAACTAGACGAGCCAGAAGAAGGAGAGTGTCTCTTCCATTCACATATGTGGGTAAAAGGCACCCCACTACACTTCATCGTTGATAGTGGTAGGCAAAAGAACCTCATCTCAATAGAGGTCATCAAGCGGCTGGCCCTGCCAACAATACCACACCCACAACCCTACACCATTGGATGGCTCCACCAAGGAAGTGATCTCTGCATCAGCCAATAGTGTCGACTGTCGTACGACATCAAGCCCTTCAAAGACGAGGTATTGTGTGATGTTTCTCNCTCGAAGTTTGTGATGTTCTTTTGGGCCAACCTTATTTATGGAAACATCATGTTGTATATGAGTCTAGGCCTCGTAGTGTTATTATTACTTTGAACAGGAAATTGTACAGGATACCTGAGGCAGTCCCACCTAGTGTTATTTCCTTGATCTCTGCTAAGCAATGCAGGAAGGTCATCTCTCAGACGGGGAATTTTGTCTTCTTTGTGATTCGCTCTTAGAATAAGCGAAAGATCACAACCACATCCAGGGTCTCTGCGGTTTACCACTCCACACAACAGAAGCAAGTAGATAAGGTCATGGAAGAATACTCAGATATATTCTCCTCACCTACAGAGGTACCTCTGCACTTCCAGGTCAAGCACCGCATCGATATGACCCCCAGTGCACCGTTTCCCAATGGGACAGTCTATCATCTCTCTTTGTTAGACAATGAGGAGATCAAATGATAGATCCAAGAACTTCTCCACAAGGGGCACATCCTCCCCATCTCATCACCTTGTGGGAGCCCAATCGTGTTGGTACAGAAGAAAGATGGAACCTAGCAACTATGTATTGATTATCGGGCTTTGAATAAAATCACAGTCAGAAACTGGTACTCGATTCCCCGAATCGATGACCTCCTTGATCAACTCATGGGGTCCAAATACTTCAGTAAGATTGATCTGAAGTCTGACTACCACCAGGTCCCGATAGAATAGACAGATGTATGGAAGACCGCCTTCAAGTCAAAGGAATACCTTTTTGAATGGTTGGGTATGCCCTTTGGTTTGAAAAATACTCCAACCACTTTCATGTGGACGATGGACGATATCCTGTGACCATTCACCAATACTTTTGTAGTGGTGTATCTGGATGACATTCTAATTTACAGCAAGACTTGGACCGAACACTTGCAGCATATTCAGCAGGTTCTGCACACCCTGCAGTATCACAAGCTATACGCCAACTTGGAAAAATGCTCATTCGGCATGGACAAGGTCCATTACCTGGGATATATCATTGATCAGCATGGCGTACATGTGGATCTAGCCAAGATCCAAGTCATCCGTGACTGGCCAGTCCCAACAACACTCACTAAGCTTCGGAGCTTCTTGGGCCTTGCCAATTTCTATCGCAGGTTCGTGTTGGGTTTCTCCCATATTGCATGGGCCCTCAGACAAATAAACAAGGGTGGTGGTAAGGAAAAATTTGTGTGGGGCCAGTCCCAACAATAAGCGTTCGATGATTTGAAACAACGCTTGTGCTCAGCCCTAGTACTTTCACTACCAGACCTGTATCATCCCTTTGAGATCAAGATAGATGCTTCAGATTATGTTGTGGGCCTTGTTCTCACTCATCACGACCACCCCGTGGCCTATCATAGTGAGACACTGTCTGATACTGTCCATAAGTACCCTACTTATGACAAAGAAATGTACTCCATTGTGCAAGCATGCAGCCAGTGGAGACATTACATTCTTGGGAAGGAGACAGTTATCCACATTGATCATAAGCCACTGTAGTTCATGCAGACACAGGGAAAATTTCAAAATGACCGCCATCAAAAGTGGTCCACATAATTGCAAAAATTCCACCTCAACATCAAGTATAAAATGAGAAGCACCAATCACATCATTGATTGCCTCAGCAAACCACCAGTCACAGCACTCAACATAGTGCTAGACTCTTGTGGCCATGAGACATCTCGATGGCCCCAACTCTATGAGACAGACCCTAACTTCACCACCACCTACCAAATGTTGGGTGCAAATGCAGTTGTCGATAATTTCCATCTTCGGGATGGGTCCTTGTGTCATTTGGGATATATCTATGTTCCATCAAGTGAGCGAGCGAAGATGATCTAGGAAGCCCACTACAGTCAGGTGGCAGGACACTTTGGCATCGAAAAGACAGTGGCGATGTTATAGAAACATTTCTACTAGCCGAAACTTCGACAGGAGGTCAACAAGTATATCAGGTCCTGCACTGCCTGCACTATTTCCAAACCAACCACTAAGAAATAGGGCCTGTATACCCCTCTTCCTACTCCTGACAGGCCATGGGAATCCATCTCAATGGACTACATGTCAGGCCTCCCATCCACCAAGCGGGGAAATGACTGTGTTTTTGTGGTTGTTGATCATTTTTCTAAGATGGTGATTCTAGTCCCCTGCAAGAAGAGCATCACAACAGAGGCCACTGTCAAGCTCTTCTTTGAACGAGTCTGGATACATTTTGGAATCCCATAAAAAATTGTCTCGGATCGGGATATTCGATTTATAATCACATTCTGGTTGAGCCTTTGGTCACTATTGGACACCAAGCTCACCAAATCCACGACCTTCCACCCCCAAACAGATGGCCAAACCGAGGTTGTAAATTGAATTATTGTGCATATCCTTCATATGTATAATTCAAAGCACCCTCACACATGGGATGAGAGCCTTCCCTATGTCCAACATAGCTACAACAGAGCCCTGCAAAGCTCAATCGGCTACAGCCCCTTTCAAGTGGGGTTGGGATTCCAACCATTGGGTCCCATAGATGTTGCACTTCCCCTTGTAGTCACCTCAACCAACTCATCTCCTGCTCCAACTGAAGCTGACAAAGACACTCGGTTCATTGAGCGGATCCACCACATCCACCAATAGGTTCAGGGTATCCTACAGAAGTCCAATGACAAGTACAAACAACACCATGATCAACGTTTTTTCTGGGCTTCTATTACTAGAGTGGCATCACGTCGAGTTTCGTCTAATCGCATTAGATACAATAGACGTTCTTCTTCGGCAGAAGTGTTGGGTAGGAGTTCAATAGCGAGCTTCAGAGAGGGTATCTCGCATTCTATAGGAAGAATGGCTTCCACACCATAGACTAACCGAAAAGGCGTAAACCCAGTAGCGGACTTGACGGATGTCCGGTACGCCCACAATGTCGAAAACAACATTGTGTGCCAACTTGTTTTATGAATTCCTATCATCCGTCGAAGCATAGTTATGAGAACTTTGTTGATTGCTTCAACCTGGCCGTTAGCTTGTGGATAATAGGGCGTTGAGTTATCATGATAAAGACCCAACTTCTTAGTAAGTTCGGACATCATAAAATTCCTAAAGTGGCTACCGTGATCAGTGACGAGAGCTTGGGGAACACCAAACGAGCTATGACGCGATTAAAAAGAAACAAGGTTGTGGTCTTTCCAGTATTGTCGAATGTCAACATCGCCTCGGCCCATTTCGTAAAGTAATCAACGACTACAATGATGTAACCATGCCCCCCGGCCGAGTGAGGGTGACAGGTCATGAAATCGATGCCCCATTTCGCAAAAGGACCAACTGAGACCACATGATGAAGAGGAGCAGGATGTGACCGAATTTTCTGATTGTAGGTCTGACAGGCATGGCATTTTTGAACGACAGTAATGCAGTCGTTAAACAAAGAAGGCCAAAAATACCCTGCGCGTAAAATATTCTGGGCAGTAGCATACCCGGACATATGACCACCACATGCTCCAGAATGGCAGTCATTCAGAGCTTTCTCGGCTTCGTCGAACGTTAGACAACGTCGAAAAGCAGAGTCAATTCCCCGATGGTAAAGAATATCCCCGAGGATAATGTATTGACGAGCTTGATAGCGTATGCGATGTCGTTCAATATTAGACAAAGCAGGCCGGAAAGTTTGGGTTTGGAGATATATAATGATATCCCCATACCAAAGATCGTCAGTGCTAATAAGGAAAAAAGATTCATCGAGTAATGAATCAACTTCTACATTTTTCGTTGCAGAGAGAGGAAAATCGCATATTAACTCAGCAAAAACTAAAGATTTCTTGGACTTGGCACGGTCGAATTCCAAGTCAAACTCCTGGAGTATTACAATCCATTTGGAGTATTTGACCCCAGCAATTGACGTGTCAAAATATGTTGCATAGGGTTGCAATGACAAATCACCGTAGTCTTGCATGACAGGATATAGTGCTGGAAGTGTTGGACGGCTTGAACGGTAGCCAAGGCTAGTTTTTCGACATGTTGATACTTGATTTCAGTTGGTGTGATACTTCGACTCAAGTAGTAAATAACATGTTCGTCGTCCGTATCATCCTCTTGGACGAGAACCATGCCAATAGTGTACTCTGAGGCAGCAAGATAAAGGAAATAATCGCGACTGTAATCGGGAGGAAAGAGAAGCAGAGCTCGCATTAGGGACAACTTCAAAGCTTCAAAAGCATTGTTGGCAATGGTATCCCAGACGAACTCTGAATCTTTCTTTAGTAGCCGCGTAAAACCACGAGTGATCTCGGCGTAATTAGGGATAAAACGACGAAGAAAGTTTGCTTTTCCCTGCAAACTTTGCAACTGGCGCAGTGTAGAAGGAGGGAGATTAAGAATCGCCTCAACCTTAATAGGATCCACCCGGATCCCTTGACGCGAAACGATAAAACCTAGAAGACGGTCGGATTCTACGCAAAAAAAGCACTTATGAGGATTTAAACGTATACGATAGAATCTACAACGAACGAAAATGGCTCGTAGGTGGGTAGGGTGATCGACTCTGCGCATAGAATGAGCGGGTAAATCGTCCAAATAGGGTTGAACGATGTGCTTGATATCATGAAAAGCATAAGACATAGCACATTGAAACGTTGCGTCAGCGTTCTTGAGACCGAAAGGAAGTTTCCGATAGGCAAAGGTACCCCAAGGACAAATAAAAGCAGTCTTATGTTGATCATCGGGAGCAATGTTAATTTGATTATAGCCGGAGAAACCATCCATGAGAGAGAAGATTTCACTTCCGACACAGTCATCGACAATCTGGTCGACGAAGGGGGTAGGAAAGTTGTCTTTGGGACAAGTTTTATTAATATCCCTATAATCAACACATACACGAATACTGTCTCCTTTCTTGTCAATCGGGACAAGATTGGAAACCCATTCTGTAAGAGCCATCGGATAAATAAAGCTAGCTTTCAAAAGTTTCTCAACTTCGAGCTTGATAGCAACCGCTTTACGTGGGTGAACTGGACGAAGGCGTTGCCGGACGAGTTTGGCGCCGGGGTATGTCTTTATCTCATGTACAACAATTGCAAGGTCGATACCTAGCATCTCTTCGTAACTCCAGGCAAAGATGTCACGAAATTCTTTGAAAAGAGACGTATAGATGATGATTTTGTCGGAAGAACATGAAGCTCCAATATGGACATTTTCAACAATCCCAGGTTTTATGGATATGTCAATGGGAATCGTGGGCGAGATATTACTTAAGTTCCCTTCAGCAAACACATCGTGTGTAGTCGCGGGAACCGTCGAGATGACAACAACGGTCGATGGAGTCGAAATCCGTTGGTAGTTCTCAAGAGTGTGTTGTTCCAGAAAGAGGATGGAACGATGATGCCCATCATCCCAAGGGGTGTCCTCCATGACAGACATGATCATCTCGTCAGTGGAAAAAATAACACGAAAAAGATTAGGAGACAACTCATCAAGAGAGGGGGTAGAAGGTGTTGCCGATCGAATGGTCTGATAGGCAGATTCAACCGGACTTAATGGCATTGCGTCGCCGAAATGAAGATGATCTCCAGGGTTAGGGACAATCTAAGGGTCGTGAGACGCAGGAAGTTCGTGAGGCATGGTGGGGATCATGTTGATAGAAGCAATTGACAGGCGTGGAACATCAAGCGGTGGAATGGGGAAAGTACCCATTAACGAGGAGTCTTTTAAAAGGCCTACACCGACGTTCTCATAACTCGGTGGGGTTTTAGCAATAAACGGTACGTTACCGGTACGGGTATCAGAATTGAAGAAGCCAAGTTGGTCAACAGTAACAACCTTTCCTTGATGAGGGAAACGTACTACACGGAAAAGTGTTGACACAACGGCGCGTATGGAATCGATCCAGTTGCGGCCAAGTAGAAGATTATAATCAAGGGGAGCGTCAAAGACTTTCACTTTGACTTGGACCGTTTTACCTTCTAACGTGATGGGCAACGAAGGAAGAACACCATAGGGCTTAAAACCGGAGCCATTGAAAGCTTTAAGAGTGTTCTGGGATTCATTCAAAGGAGGAGAGCCAATGGCTTTCCAACAAGCAAGAGACATAACACAAGTCGAGGCACCCTCGTCGATAACAGTTCGGAAAATGTTTTTGTTGGAGACAACCACTAGGATTTGAAACGCGAGTTGAGGGGGTAACCTTGGAATGTGATCTTCCAAGTCAAAGACTATTAAATTCGTATCTGTCGGATCAATTCCACCTACAGCTTTCAACAGTGCCTTCCGTTGGGCAGGACAAGACTGAAGGACTTCAAGGGCTGACATCGCTGAAGGTGCCTGGGCCAGATCTTCAACAATGCTGTAGTTCTGGGCTGCACGAGCATGAGGATTGAAAGCCGATTTCCGTACGACACCCTTTGTGGGGGGGTCGTATAACTGTGTCGAGGCTCGGTCGTTCGAGATGAAGAGGACCATTAGTAGGTGGAGTCGCGGGAGAGGGTTGGACCAACGAAGGAGGGAAATCATCAACCTTCTTCTTAGATGGAGAATAATCTTTGGCTCGAGTAGTGAGTGCAACGTTGTTCTGCTTAGAATCACCAGTACACATCAAAACATATGATATCGTAGAAGAGGAGGGTTGGTCGTGAATGACCAACTGAGCCTGTTGTTGAGACGGGAAGGGTTGGGACAAAACAGTCGGTGTAGGTGGTTTCAGAGCTCCTTGAAGGAACTTAGTGACCTCGGCACGTCGTGGACAATCCTTCGTGTAATGATCATCACCACAGATAAGGCAAGGGTATCATGGTTTGCGCTTATCCCGATCTTCAACAGGAGTGGTTTTAGTTTGCTCTGCTTGATTATTATTTTTCCCCTCCTTATTCTTACCTCTCCCCTTTTTAGTTTTGTTTTTACCGACTGGGGTAGATTGGACAGCATTTACCTCAGAAGTTTTGTCGGTGGGAGTGGCAGGAGACGGAGCATTTTGAACATTAGAAGAAGAAGATTTAGGGTTTGTGCTTGAAACAGAATGTGATTGGGCTTGGGCAGTACCAATCACACCATCAGCCACATGCGAGGCAGCTGGAGTAGTTGAAGTGCTGGAAGCATTAGGACGAGGTAAATCAGGTAGTAAATCATAAAGAGTTTCCGTTTGTGAATAAACGAGATCAAGATATTGAGCACGACTTATAGCCCGCTCTTCTGTGACAGCGCCACCCATGGCAATGTCCTTACCAATTTCATTCACAAATGATTTTGTAAACCATTCTGCCAGTAACCTATCGGGGAGCTCAAGTTTAATGAGACAACGTCTCCTTCGCCACTCATGGATATGATCCGATATATGAGTGCCTTTAGTCTGTTTGAAAGAAGTCAAAATCTCAGTCCCGGTATCATAACGGATCGATAACTGGTAATGTGTAAGGAACCCCATAGCTAGGGTGTTGAAATCAGAGAAGAAACCTTGTGGCAATTCGATATACCATTTCGCAGCAGAACCAGTAAGGGTTCGTTGAAAAATACGTAAACGAATAGAGTCATCCATCAACGAGTTGGATGAACACCATAGGTGAAAATTCATAACGTGATTGTTCGGGTCCTCTCCCACTTTGTCGTCGAATTTAGGAATGTCCGATGGAAGCTTGGCTGGAATAACAGGCCATTGGGGAGAGTGACGAATAGGATCATTTAAAATCCTAGACAAATCTGGCAAATCCAAAGTAGCGAGGAAAGATAACTGTCGATTCACTTGCGGGTACTGGTGGCTTTGGGGTGGAAGCCCTGTCGGCAAATCAGTAGGACCATAAGCAGTCTGCACATAATGGGAAGACCCAGGCAGATTCGGTGGTGGTTGGAGAGGATAGCAGCTCCAGGGATTGTAACCCTGAGCGGGGACATGAATTTGAGCATTCGTACCCCAAATAGGATTGGGTATACCTGGATATGGTTGGCCTATAGTAGGGACAGGCAACTGTTTCCCCCCAGTCGTTTGAGGAGGATTTTGTATCCTCTGATTCTAATATTGGGCCAAAGAGGGAGGTATATTTTGTCCAAAAGGTGGAGTTGGTCCCCCTATCGTAGGCGGAGTTCCAACCGGAAGTTGTGTTCCAATCGAAGGTTGTGTATTAATTGGAATGTGTCTGGTAAGAGGAAGTTGAATTGTACCACCTTGTCCACCAACGGGAATCTGCAAATTTGGTGTAATGGACGGGATAGTGCCACTAGGATTAGGATTGCCATAAAGAAATTGAGGGAGTGTCGGAATAAAACCGGGAATAGGGTGCCCAGGAAAAGAAGGACCACCTGGAGAACCGGATGGGGTTTGCGGAGGTGTTGGAATAGAAGCATTCAACGCATGGTATCTGGGTGGTAGTGTTGGAGTGACATTGGGCGTTCGTTGGGTGTTTATAGGAGCAAGACCAGCCGCAGTGAACCCGGTTGGAACACTCGTAGTAGCTGCAAGATGGGCCATTTCGGCGGGACAGTAAAGTGATAAGCAATAGTCAACGGTACTGTCTCTAGGTTAGAGATTTCGGAGATCACGGGTGGATTAATCTCAGAAATCACAGGGGAACCTGGACCAAAAAGGTCTCGTCGGAAAACACCTGTAGACCAAAAAGGATCTTGGCCTTCTATGCCGGGAAAAGGCGGGTGATCTAGAAAATGTAACAACTAATTCTCTGGAAGAATTCAATCGCATAAATGGTCGCTCAGAACTAGGGTGAAGTCGAAAATCCTCTCGAGTATTGGTAATTCGGAAAGGTTCTAGAGAGTCAGTTCGTTCCACTTGTGGTGTGGTGACGATTTTGGCTTCACTTTGCCGAGGAGAGCCCTCAGGTGTACCTGTAGGCAAGGGTTGAGAACCATCCAGATGCTTTGGAGATAAACCCTACATTCTACGTGAACGACGTGGAGGAGTTATTGTAAACGAGTGACAAACTCCGCGAAGAAAATCTTATGGTCAACTTCGAGAAACAAACAACACGCGCTAGTAAACAAAAGCTAGGAAGCAACACCAAACAAACAGGACCTTCTAATTTCGAAGCCACTAATTGGTGATGAAATCCAACGTCGCAACAACGAGACGAGAAAGGGCTGCGCTAGAGTGGAAACGTTACACTGACGACCTGCTTAACAGACTTACACCCTGGTGCAAGCTCCCACACATAATCGTGGGTATACCCTCCAAGGAGCCCGAGTGAGTTTGATCAACGTCAATTCCAGGTACCGTGAAGACTTTCCCCTTCACAGTCACCTTGGGTAAGAACCTAGAAAGATAGGCCACTAAGGTCACCACCAACAACAATAAACCCTGGGGGAACAGTCGACAGTCCAATCCACATGCAAGGGCAGGGTATCTATCCTGCAATCAACTCAAAAGGCTTCCACTCATTGTTGTGGGTATACCTTCGAGTGATCCCCGTATTACGTGCAATCTCTACATTGATATCAACAAAGCAACGTGAGTAATTCTACCAATATCAATGCGACCTAGTGTTTGACCCTTGTGTGAGAAGGGCTTCCCAGGACGAGATGTTGCAAATGGAATTTAACACTCCCTAACACAAGATGCTATTGTGTGTTTTGTGCTTTTGGAGAGTATCTCTCTTCCTACTCCAAAGCGCTAGCCTAGCTAAATGTTGGTGTAATAGAGCCCTAGAAAAGAGTTACTAGATAAATTTTATGATTATGCAGTGTCATTAAGAGTTGTTGTTTACTCAAAGGTAACGGAAATGAAACTTATGTTGTATGACTCTGACCCAACAATGCAAGGATGAGAATGAAATATATCACTTTTCGTTCAATGAATCCTATGTATGGGAGAGAGAGAAAGTTTTCTAGATCAACCTTGAACTACAATGCAAAATTTCCTTTAAAATGCAAATGCAAACAATCACTTATCAAATGACAACACTCTATTGTGTCTTTTTCAAATACTTCAACAATCTCAATAATTTGATTTTCAATGTTTTCTAAAACAAAAAGAATTTTTTGAAAGAAAAACTTTTGTTCACTTTTCAAAAAGGACCCACACTATGATAGCGAGAGTACAGAAAACCAAAAACCAAATGAACAAGCAATGATAAACACCCAATCCACTCTTTCAATGAAAGCAAAAATAAAGAGTAAACCAAAGTAGTCTTCTCAATTGCACAAGAATAAATGACCTTTCAAACAAAGCAAATGATAAAGACCAAGCACTCAACTTTCAACCAATCACTGGTTCTTAACTAATCAAACACACTCAGAATCTGAAGTCAGAGAGAATGGTTTCGCCAAGAAAAGTCAAGAAACGAAAGTCAAAACAAAAGTGACAAGAAGAGCCTTGAAATCCTAAGACTGTTCATGCACACAAACGAAGACAATAAATACATCAATCAATGGTCCAAGAAACTCATAAGAGGCAATCAAACTGATCTGGGCAGTTGGAAATACCAAAACTCAAATCCAAATTTTTGACAAAATGAGTTCGCAGGCAGACAGTATTACATAGTGCGAGAATCATTGATTCTCGCAGGTAACCCTTGAGCAGGGTGCGAGAACCTCGCACTGAAACCTAAAGGCAGAGTGTGAACCCTACCAATTCTCGCAGGCTGCAATGAAGTACAGTGTGAGAATGCCTGAACATAATCAAAAATTTGAAAAATGAAACAAAATTTAAAAATGCTTCTGGACCCAGAAGGTCTATCAGGATATCCTGAAGACTCAGAGACTGATAGGACAAGAGAAAAGTAAAACCAGAGCAAATGGCCACAGAAAAATATCAAAAGCCACAAAGAAAATGGGAATCATCCCCAGTGGAGTCGCCAATTTTTTTATTGGATAAATCTGTAGGGGCGGACACTAACCGATCTCCCTAGACCCACCTGGATCTAGAACAAAGCAAGACAGAACATGACTATTTCCCTAGATTTCTTGTGGATGATGTCTTAATTTTCAGTGGAGGGTCCAGAAGGGAAGCAGAAATTCTAAGGAACATCCTTTCTCTTTTCTCAAAAGCAACATGGATGCAAATCAATGACAAAAAATCGTCGCTCTCTACATACCTCCTTTCAGAAGAAGAAGA
>JASDQU010504548.1:1702-16115 GCA_032191745.1 Picea mariana | reverse complement strand
GTCCTTGGTTGGTGTTATTTTTGTTCTTTCCTTTCTTCATAATGTTTGATTGGTTAGGCGAATTTTTCATAATTAACTGTTCTAAGGCTTGAAGCTGTTGAATAAGGGAAGGTTGAACAAAATTGGCACTAGCTTGTTGCTGACCATGTGGTGGGAAACTTGTTGTGAAGGGCCCAGAAATGGAAAATATGGATTACCTGTGGGGTAGGTCTATTAGGAGTGTATGAGGTTGATGTCCCTCCTCCACTATTGGGGTTATATGTTGGGGCCATGGATGGGTCGAACATAGAGGTATGAACCTGACTTGTAGGTGGTGGAGGGATGTGTCCCCCCATTGTAGGGGTTGGTGGCACTATAAATGGGGGAGGAGGTGCGGGGGGAGGATAATATGGTGTTAATCCATATGGGTGGGGGTAGTGATTGGACCCAAACATGGGTACCTATTGAGAATATGTGTTAAAGTGGGCCATTGATCCAATAAACCCATTTGTGGCGTGTGAGGCTCCAGGTTTGTCTTGACCAAATGGTAGAGGACGAGGAGCATCAGGTAATACTGTGTAGAGATACCCCAATTGAGAGTAGATCAGGTCAAGTTGTTGAGCTTTGGTTATGGCTTAATTTTCGCTTTGGGGCATGGTCGTGGCCACATGTTTGGCGATAATGGGGACTAGTTATTTGAGTAACAAATCTAGTCGTTGATGGGGGGTGGTATCTTCCTTGCAAACACTTCTTTGTCAATTTTATTCATGGATGTTTTCCGTGATATGGATAGATGTGGTTTTCTTGAACTCAGAAAGGAGTTCTAGGCCTATATCATGGCATATGAGAAGTTGAAAGAAGGCTAAGAAGGATTTGGCCAATGTTTTAAAGGTCACGTGAGACCATGATTTTTCATCCACATACCACTTAGTAGATGGGCCTGTGAGAGTTCTCTGGAACAACTGTAATCGAATAGAATATGATGTGATGCTATTAGAAGAACACAATAGGTGGAAGGACATGGCATGATTTGCAAGATCTTTGCTATCATTCCCCTCAAGTTTAGGGATATCAGAGGGAAACTTAGTGGGCATGTTGGGCCAAGTGGGATCATGTAAAATAGGGTCATTTGTGAGTTTGGTTAGATCCAGAATGTTTAGAGATGCTAAGTATAGTAATATGGGTGTAGGTACAACTATGTTGTGTGATGGTTGGGAGGTATTTCTTTGGGAGGATGGTTGGGAGCTTTTACCTTGCGAAGAAGGTTGGGCTCTGCCTCCTTGTGATGGAGGACTAGTGGGTGGGTTTTTATAGATAGTGGTGTCGATCAAGGTGAAACCAGGAAACAGTGGCACTCACTGGTGTGTGTGTTGGTTGTGCTGATGTGTCAACAAAATTGGGGACACCTCCCAAGATTGGAGGGAGGTTTCTCAAGCGTCTATAATGAAAGGGATGTTGTGGTTCCCCTATGATTCTAGACTATATGTGAATGTGTGCATGTGGTAGTGAGAAGAATAAATAAACAAGTGGTTTGGTAAATGTAGACTATCTCAACAATTTTTTAAAGCTAGATGTAATAAAAAAGTGGAGATCATACATAAACACGTAATAATATAAAATGGATTTGGGTTTTATCCTCATAGGGGAATAAAAGAAATAACACGTGTCCTAAGAGACCTATCATCCTTCCTCTAAAAAATAATTGGGCCTTCGAAAAGCACTGGGCCTTCCAAAAGCACTCAACAATGGTGCATGAACCCATTGGAAGAGGAACTAGTGAAGGTATGAATCAATCAATTATAAGGAGGGGTGAAGGGGACATATCCTGAAAGTACTGAAAATATTTCCCAAGAAGCGTTCAAAATATGATTGAGGTGCGATTACATCCCACAACTACCACTTGGGTGGAAAACCTATATTTGGCCACTAAGCTACCTTGATTAAGCACAACATTTAGATTTTCATCCTAAGAAATGGGTCACGAGCTGGATGCTTTCCAAGGGTTGGGTGACCTAAGGAGGTAGGCACAGAACAACCAGACCTTGGCCTTCGTCCCTTCATGGGTACCCCCCTACCTTATGGTGAAGGAATGATTGAGTTAGATGATTTTGGTTTCCTATTTCATAACTTCTAAGTTTCAATGATAAATGATAATGGGGAGTTGTTTGGATGCCTATATCCAAAATCTTAACCTAGAATACAAATTTCTTTTGTGCTCCTCCAGTGGAGGTTAAAGATGTGTTGTTTAGTGGTTGCTTTTAGGATTTGAAATGGCCTCTGAGGTTGGGGTCATGGTCCAACCTAGTTGATTAAAATGGTGTGAGAAAAAAAAATCCACTAGACAAATGAAACCCTTCAGATTCTCCTAGATCACTTGTGGGCGCAGGGAGAAGAACGTACTATAGTTTCAAGTATCTAATAAAAAACCATTTGAGTGTGTGGTGAGTTTTGTGTGAAAGAAGTGATGGTGTCCATTGTTTTTTGATAAGTTAGGTGATCAAAATTTTAACATGTGGACATCGTTTGGTCCTTTACAAATCTTGATTAACTTTAACTTACTAAGTGTGAAGACAATCCTTGCGGAATTTAAAAATCCCTAGATCACTAACATGCTGGACATGTGGGTCCTTACTCTTGATCCTTTAAACTTCCTAGAGTGTTATCTAATCTAAGAAAAGTTTGAAATTCTTCCTAGATTGCAGATATGTGAGCATGTATGGGCTCTTACAAATCCTTTAAACTCTCCTAGGTTGTTCTATTTTCTAAAAAACTTGAACGCATCCTAAGATTGTAAAACATGTGGGAATGTATGGGTCCTCGCAAATCCTTTCATATTGTGTTTCAAAAGAGAAAACTAAGAGGTATTGGACTCTCCTAACATGAGTTGATATAATTGCAAAAGAAGTAAACTAAGAGGTATTGGAATCTCCTAAAATAAATGATTTAGTTGCAAAAGAAGCAAACTAAGAGGTATTGACCTCTCCTAAAAATGATTGATTTTAAAGGGAGATGGATATTTCTTAAGAAACCCTTTTTCTGATTCCCCTAGATCACTCAAAGGTGCAAGGGGAAGAGCATACTAAAAGATGTTAAAATAGTCACCTAGTCCCGATTTAATGTGATGATTGTAAAAGAAAATCTTTAATTTTAAAATTCAAATGCTATACTAAGCCATCCATGTGGAAAAAAAGAAAGGAAAATATGATATGGTTCATTTTTACCCCTTTTTATGTCTATGTGTGGCTAAGTACCTATGCAAGAAAGAACTCAAAACCTACTTTTTGTGCCTTTTACAAAGTGCAGAAAATAACCTACAACTACTTGATGAAACAAAATTCAAAATCCCTTACAATCAATGAAAAAGTGCTTCTGCGTGACTTTTACTGTTGACAGTAGCAAAAAATGCACTATCGGAATGAACAAAGAGAAGGTGAAATGCACAGTCATACATATCCTGCGTGACTATTTATCCCATACCAACATACACAGAGAAATGGTGGGATGGAAATTGAACTACGTTCTCTCAACCATATACTAAATTGATGTGTCTGAGGATTGGGCTAGGCTAGTTTTGGTTCCTACAAACACAAAAAAGTGAGAATGAAATCTCTAATGGCCTAATTGGGGAGGAATTTGATCCTTGTCCCCAGTATGGTCACCAATCTGTTGGGATCTTTTGGTCACTTGGGTGAGAAAAAAGAATCCCTTTAGCTGCCTTGTTAGACCAACAAGACAACACAGGAAGTGATAAGTTGATTAGTGAATCAACAAGAAATTAAAAAAAAACACACCAAGAAATGGAAGTAAACTGAGAATGTAAAAACTCAAAGAGATACATGAAAATGATACAATAAATGACTACCCAAATGGAAAGTGATCCTTGAATTGAGAACACCAAAGGAGAAAGGTGGGACTTGTGAATCGCCTATTCCTACTTGGGAGGGATCTTGAGTTCCCCGAAAATAGAGCTTTCCTCCCCTATCTATGACTAACAATGGTGAATAAATTTTTGGTCAAGCCTCTCAAGAGATGAAAATCTTACCACTTACTATGGTTGCTCAAATATCTCTTAAGAGAATAGATGGCTTCTCTAAGAGCATATGGGCAACATAACAATACAATGACTTCCTTCCCTTTTTAGCATTCAATGGCCATGTATTTATAGGACCATAGTAATATATTACATAACACATTCTAAGTGTGAATGGGATACCTTTGAAGGTACTTCCCATCCTTTTAGTATCCCCAAGGTAAGATTTTAGGCTGATCTTGAGGTCTTGTCATGGTACACTTCAACCTGGAAGTGGTTGAGGCCCGATCAATTTCATAAATGTGTCATTTCCACATTAGGGTGAGTTTCTTCAGGGATAATCACATAAGATGCACAATTTTCACATTTAGCATTGTGTTGATCCGCACAGATGTGTGCACACTGGCTTTGGTGGAAGTGTGTAGAAATTCATGGGATTTTTGTATAATTTTGATATCTTGCTGAATAGGTTCTGTAAATGATGGAAGTATGCTAATTGTTGTGTTGTGTTGATATTGTATTCAACCATTGTCTGTATTTTGTGAGCAATTTTTCGGTGATAACAATAAGCAGTCCATGTGAAATGAAAGTAGATAATTGAGATTTTAACAATTCTTAGTGAGGTACAAATAGCCATGGTTCAATCTGATGTGATACATTATGCTAGTTATACATGTTCTGTGACATTTCCTAGTATGATCACCAAAATGTCATAGGTTAAATTTTTTTAGTTAATAATAGTTCCCCCTTGATGTGCGAGGTTAGGAGGATTTCACATAGCCAAAATATATCAAGTGTTTCTTTCCTATATGCTTATTTGTAGGAAAAACTAAAGAGAGGGATCAAGATGGCCAAGGATGGAGGATTAGCCAAGACGAAGTGAGGAAGGCCACCTACAAGAAAAACAAGGACAAGGTAGTTTATATACATATAATCTCTTTTACAAACAAGGCAAGCATTCCCCATGATCTTGAAAATGTCAAAGCAAGTTACAAAAGGAGAAATGGGAACTTGGGGATAGAGTTGAACATGACTTTCTACCTACATGAAGATACGTTCAATTACTAAGAAAGTGTGTGGTTAATTGGTGATCACGTGAGGCAACAATGGCACCCAAGGGGGAAAATAGCTACAACAAAAGAATATGCACAAGGGGGTGGTGCTAGAAAATTTAAGGAGTTACTTGGAGGGAAACTCCCACTTGAGGGTTTAAGATAATACCAAATGAGAGCCATACATGTTTGTGGGTCTTCAACTATATCTGGAACAATGGAACCACCAATGTGTATGAACATCCTTGATGTGATAATGAATTAATGTTGAGCAGGGGAGGAGTGGTCAAGTCAGAGAGTAAAGATAATTTTCTTTTCTTGATCTAAGGCTAGACATCAATGATGTGGATGGAGAACAAGGTATGGAAAAAAGCCTCTAAACTAACCCCCTAGAACAAATGATCTAATATTGGTGGGAGGAATTTCATTGGAAACAAAGATTGAGGAATCCATATAAACCAACACAAGCTAAAGGAATCACTAAATAACCAATGTAATGGACCTACACTTTAACAAATGTAGATGAGTTGGCTAATGCTTAGGAGACTTGGGACTTCCCTTGAATGGAACATAAATAATGATTGACCTATGTAGTGGCCATTTTAACATAACATGATTAGATGTTGAGTTATGAAGACATGAATATGGCTCACGTAGAAGGCGTACTTGAGTTCACATAAAATTAGGCAAACTTAGGGCATGAGGAGACTCATGGATCACAATGACAAGGGCAATAGATGGTATATGCAAAATCCCATTAATGAAGTCGAATGGATAGGATGAGTGGGATGAAATGAACCGATATACTCGCTGGAGACATGTTCATTTAAATATGAATGCTCTCATCAAGGGTGACTAGGATTGTTTCCAAAAAAATATATAATTGTTGAATATAAAATAAGATAAGCATTGATGCTTCCCATGTTTTTGGGTTTTTGAATATTTTGTTGATGTTTTTGTATTTTTTATTACTAAGAATAAAATAATCTAAGCTATCTTTTACAGAGAATAAAATAATTTGGATATGTTACAAGTAAGGAGACAGGTGCTGAAAAATGTGACTAAGTAGTTCTAACCTTCATGTTTGAAAATAATAATGGCAARTGGAAGTAACCAGGGGTGGGCCCTAGGGGTAGGTCTCCTTGTTGGGATATTGATTTTTGGTRTAAAATTTAGATGGTTTATGGGTCATGGATGAGATGAGAGGCCATTSGAATGTAGTGAGGCATTAACATAATAAACCATAAACAATAGGAATTGCTAAGGAGTCTAGGGGAATGGGCCAACAAACTGATGAGAGGAATGCATGAGGCTTTCTTTATGATGCATACTACACAAAATCCCAAATCTAAAGAGAGAAAAAAGTGCCATGGGTGCSAAAAATGCAACGTGGTACTAGACTAGGGCAACCCGAGGAAGTGGAGTACTATCGCCTAGCAAGAGCTTGATGCAACATGAATAAGGGAGTCTACTTTCCAAGGTTTGTTGAGGTGTGAGGAGGAATCCTAAAGGAATATTCAATGGAAACCAAAAAAGGAAAATGAAACATAGGAGACGGGATCTGTTGTTTAAAAGCTGGTTTCAGGAAGTATAACTAAAGGAGTTGGTAATGGGCCTTAGTTGAAATGGTAGAAAAAATGGATCCCAGATGAAACACCTAGGCTCATAAAACACATACCATGGTGTGAAATTAGTCATGAAAATAAATCCAATGGTGCAATTGGTTCAAAAAAGGGGTTCATAAGATCTCATACTAGAAAAATGAAAATGGTGGAAAAAATGGTTCTTTGGTGAAGCACATGTACATAAGAAATAGATCCCATGGCATGAAAGAACCCATGAAAACAAATCCAATGGTGCAAATAATGTGGAGAACAGAGCCCCCGAGCTCTTGTAATGGATAAAATAAAAGTAGGAATAAACCTCTAAATAGGGCCAACCATGAAATTTGAAAATCATTTATGTCTARACAAGTTCGTTTGACCTCAAAAGCCTTAAAATTCCAAAGATCACTATGCTATATTAGACTRTCGAATTTTGTCTTTGTGACCATTGGGTGAGATATCTCATCTTACATCTATTTACTTTYWTAAATTAGGGCTCTGATGACCTATATAAAATCCTGTTAGGGTTTCCACCATGTCATGGGAATGTCAAGGGAACAACTGCATTGATGGAAATATTGTTCCCTTGACAGTCACATAATGTGYATGTGTGGGRACCATCAATTGCATGTGTACTTCACATGACAATTCAATGGATAGTAAAGTGAAGTGTGTAACTATTTTTTGAACAAMTGCATGACCATGTAATTAATGGGACTCTTCCCTGCATGAATAAATCACATATCTATTAGTGGGACAAGTGTGCAAGATTGTGAAAAATAGTGATGGAATTCATGTGTGATCATGTAGCCCTTTTTTGTATGGGCCAAATGCTTAAAACATGTAGGATCACTACCAATTCCCTGGACAATGGTACGAGTTTTGTTGAAACAACCATGCCAATGGTGAGATATTGAAATGTATAACCTGCACAAGATTGAAAACAACATTTCCTTGTGTTTTTTGGAAAGGTGAGCAGAGATTCCTATTAACTAGAGAAAGTAAGACTATGATAAATTGTAGACAGATGTGACCCCAAATCTACAGGTTTAGAGACATTTAGTAGATTATGGGTTATTGAATATGTTTTAGTGTTCGATTGTGTTCTCTAGGTCTAGTGAGGAGCTCATGGAGTGGATCATTAGGATGTGACACCTCGATGGGTAGTAGTTCAATGTGAGGGGTCAAAAACTAGAGTTGACCCTTTCAAACATATACTTTCTTATTAGAATCCCAATTAGGGGAGTGAGGGGAGACACACATCCCCAATTGGAGGGAGTCTAGAACATTGATCATCTTTTTTCAATCCATCTCAGAGATGACATAACAAAGGTGGATGGATCAATCTCAATCATTGGGTATGCGAGTCACTATAGCTATAGTGGCGCAAGTACCATTCTTCTATGGCCCATATATAATCCTCGATGGGTAGATAAGTCTCATGGATTAGGTACTAGCAAGGACCCATTTTTCTTGGGCCTCAATGTTATTGGCAGTGTTCCAATCAAATATGACATACTTCTTTGAGTAGAAAGGGGTATAATTTACTTTTGGATCCCTCATATGCTCTTTTTTGTTTGAGTGGGTGCCCTTGATMTACCTGTAGTATGTAATTTTGGTTTGATGTGTAGGAGARCTAAGGATGTACCATTGGGGAGATTTGATGACCTGCCTACACAGTGGTGTTGTCGGCCAAACATTTACTCTAACATTTTTTTCTTACCAGGATCAACAACTAGTAGTTATAGAGGAGTACACATATGCAAGTATGGATACATAAATAGATTCCAATCCATTGAGACTTCTAAGAGAGGGTTGGGGACCAATGGGTAAGTATTTTTCTTGTTTTTCATGTTTACATTAGCATAGATGGTTAGTTAAATATTTTCTTCGACTTAGTATATTAATGAGACATTTATGACCCTTAGTTTTCCTTTGTAGACACGGGACTAGTGAGGCCATTCTTACTAGCAAGGGGAGCCCCGCCACTACTATTAGTAGTAGGGTAGTCACAATGATGAGTAAATATCCTCTGCCTCGTGACCTTGATTGGATTTCATAGTGTAGGCAAAGAGGAGGTTCATGGTGGATCTACTATAGTGGCTCGACCTCATTCGACAAGGGGTGATTGAGAAAGGTTGGTAGGACCTCAAGGATAATATCATGGATTCTTGCATGGGGATCCCTCTAGAGTGGTGCCCAATGATGAGATGAAAATTTTGTGATAAAAGCCTACCCCTTATATATTTTCCAAAAATACACGATTCATGAATGTTGTAGAAGTTATTGAACTATGAAACTAGGAGATGAGAAACAAGATGCACACTTAGATGTTTGATACGTAGTTCTATTTCATCCACAAGTAATTTGATCACAAATTCATACTCAAATTGGTTGTTGGTAGTGATACCCAAGAAAAACACCACTTGAATGGAGTAGTGTATGCGAGGAGTATATGGCCCATGTAGTGAAGGCTAGATTCTAAGTCAAATAGCTCATGCCATCATCTAAGCCTATATGACAAGAAGGTCATAGAACCATMTAAACAAGACAAGAAAGTAAATGATTAGAGGCAAAACACATCTATGGAAAATGGACCATAAAATAAGATGAAAAACAAAAGGCCAAAGTTGTATATACATCAAACTAGAATGGGTGGTGTGCAAGCTTATGGGRAAAACCTCTTAAAATGCAACCCATTGGTGGGTTTTTTTAGGATATCACTATCAAGATTGACCAATAAAYAGGGGCCTTACTACATGGTAAMTTTTCTTTGACTATAATATAGGAAACTATTAGGTCACCTCCACAAAAGGTGGGAGAGTGGACTTGTTGGTCATAGTGAGCTTTGGGATATTTTTTGATGGCCTCATTGTTTTCAAATGTTACATGGCAGTCTTCGTTCACTTGTTCCAAAKATAYTGTTRATAGGGCTTAAATCCCCTGATTCAACAACAAGAACCAAACCCACTATCGAGGCCCAATTAGACTCTACAACGTTTGGAGTGGAATGGTTCTCTAGATCTTACAATCTGACCAAATTATCGATGAGCTTTTGTGTTTTCTGGTGAATGCTCTTCCTTCGGTTAAGACAATTTTTTCAGTAATTTCTCTTAGGTGGGGTAGGTACAAGAGGTGCAAGCCAGTATAAACCAACTTGAAAAAGATAGGACGAGAGTTTTAACTATTGGGAAGGGGTCGAGCTTGGGATAACCCGCTACTCAAACATGCAGACATCGATCCTATGCCAAAGGGCTTAGTAATAATACTTTAATGGAAAGAGCATCAAACTGATGTCTGAAAAGCTACTTAACAAAAAGAAAACACATATATGATCAAGATCGGGGTAAGAAAAATAATTCATCTACTGATACATTCATCACATAGCTGAGGTAAACTACTTAGCATAGAGAAAGAAATACAACTATAATCAATGTCATGATAAGCAAAATAATTCATCTACCAGGACATTCATCACATAGAAGCATAATGATTTACTTTCATCATTTAAAGCAAGGAACATTAAAACATTGCACCAGATAACTTGACAATAGAATTAATTTCTCTTACTCATTTACTGCAACATTCATGGAACAGGAAAGGAAGTAATTCTTCTCCAACTCCAATCACATACATCTAATGAAAATAATTCGTCTATGGTCCAGAAGGACTACTTAATTCGTAGCAGTCTCAAAATAATTATCAACAACCAAAAGAAAAATATTTCTTACAACAACCATCCACCCTTGACCATCGATCGATGTTCCTATTTATAATATAAAGTCTTAACAGTAATTAACAATAAAATACAATTCGAGCTAATAAAAAATCACCATGTGGTGTCATCATCTAACAGTCTTTCAACAGTCCACCCGAATTGTTTCTTGGAAAGGGTGGACTCTTTCATAATCAGACCATCTGATAAAGAGTTCTTCATGGGTGTTGGTCCATGGAAACCTGTGTTGTTCCATTGGAGCCACATAGATTCCCCTAATGTCTGTTGCGTGCACCCAATATTTTGTGAGGTTGAAGTTCAACTTTTGAAGTATGGCTCTGGCTTTGATTGGATGTCCTGTGAACTGTTGTACTTGCTCGGGCTTGGCATTGGTGACCTTTGCACATTCTTCGACTCATGACACATCTTTTTCGGTGCATAGCTTGATCGTTCCACTTAGGTCAATTAATATCGGGATGCCGAAATTGAGAGCTCGACATACCTCGTCACTTCAACGATTCTTTCAGTTTTTCAGCGAGATCACAAGACAGACTCTGGTTGGTGATCGAGAAGATTCTTCCTACAATTAAACAGAAGTAGTTTAGCAATCAAGCAACCCATGATCTGACATAAATAAGCAACAGATCAACATGTACTTGTGCAGCTTGCTAGTCTTAGTCGTTTTTAATACTTATGTGATCCCAAATGCTTCCTTCGAGTGACTTGTAAAGTCGCCGCTCCTCTTTGGTTTAAATGAACACCTCAGCATGATGTAGTGTGGCTAATCAAGTACGATAGACATGAATGCATAATTATCACAGTAATTACTTGACCTTTGGGAAAAGGGCGTCGAGGATGAATTATGCGCGTGTGTTCTCCCAAGAGGTCAAATATCATACAAAGAAGGTTGTTAAATGCCTTCATAACTCGTACCACCAAGCATGCCAAGCGTCATTTATAAATAATGAAAGTTCTGAAGTTCAAAAAGGATTTAAAGGATCGTACTGCATGCTTTCCTTCAACCCTGATTGGTGGTGATTTCATGTTCTGGATCGCATCCGTCGATCAGCTGCGGCGTGTCGAAAATTTTTAAACATCATGTTGTGAGGCACGGGCATTATGCTGGCGAGCCTAGTGTTGCTCTTTGATTTCCCTATAAATCCAGGATTTTTGCGAGCAATCCTTCTTATATGCCAAACTCATATTCCCTAGGGAATGGTTTGGTAAGTTCATCTTGGTGACGTCCAGTTGAGTAATCCTTTGCCATCTGCAGACGTCTTGAGTCTCTTACGCTTTGCGATTATGGGATCTCCTTCAAACATGGGACAAGGTCCATGAGGTAGTCGGAGTGTGAGGTCTCAGCCCCAACGCACCTGGGACTCCTTCCTGTGGGCTTCGAGAGGTACATCTATCTGCCCGGAGGTAGTGTCAGTGTCTACACACGGGCTTGGGGTGGTCACAGATATGTCTGGGAGAAATAAGCTAGAGACTGCGCCTTCTCCGGGACTGAAACCGCGGAGAAGAGGAAGGCCTAATAAGAAAAATCGGGAAGGGGAGGGGGACTTCCCCAAGGCCAAAATGAGTGCACGTCCAACCCTTGAGGAGTCTGTGATGCCTATCGATCGTTCGAGGTTGGTCGGGACCGCTGGAAAAGGAGGAAAAAGAAGAAAGGGGAGGGCTGAAGAGCCGGGAGCTTCTGTCGAAAATTCTGCTCAACAACTAGAGCAGGCTCAAATTGCAATAGCCAAGATTTACCAAGAGAATAGGGAACTGCGATGTCAGTTGGCAGTAAAAACCCAGAGGGTACCTCCGTCACAAGGTCACGCGGGGAGAACCATTTGGCTGCAGAGCCAACTTAGGGAAGAACAAGATGCGATCGTGGAGTTACGTGAGGTGCAGCGGATGGCAGCGACAATGGAGCATAAGACACCACCAAGCATGAAAGACAACCTGAGAGGACCAAAGCATAAGAGATACGTAGTTAGTCGGTTCTTGTCCCGTGTTCCTGGAAGTGTGGTTCAACACCTCTTTGTATTTCTTCTTTGTAAAATTTTGTAATCTCACGGTGACTGGGTAGGTTAGCCGAGTCTTAGGGGTCATCTATTCGTATGTAACCAAACCTGGCGTAGGTTTTTCTTGTTTGTATATAAAGAAAAGTTTAAAAGTATCACTGTGAATCAAACACATATTCTTCTTTAAATCTTTTACGTAAAATGTTAGATCTTGTGGAATCATTGGTATTACGTCGCGAGTTTGTTAATGTTTTTCTTTGTAAAACTTTGATATCAATTACTATTTCCACGGGATTATTGATTTTGGTTATTAAAAAAAAAAACCTTAATCACAGAAGGATATTCGGCTAATGGCTAAAAGTCATGCTTGGAATTTCACTTGTACCGTAATTTTTTTTGAGAAAATATTAGTGGTCATAGCTGCCGATACCGAGAGTTGTTGGAGCGATTAATTAGTTCCCTTTCACCGATACCAAACTTGTTTCGGGAGTTCAGTGGTTGACAATTTCTCTTTTATCTATGCACGATGCTTACAATCGCACTTTTCTCCCAAAGCTGAATGAATCGGCCTTCGACAAAATATTTTCAGAGGCTATATGCATAAAAGAGATACTCTTATCGACCGACGCTGAAAAATGTCGGCACTCGGTTGCTTTGACTTCCCATACAATTTTTTCTACCTTAATATTTCGCCAATGCCAAACTTCTCAAGTAAGCCGGGAGAAATCTGGGTCGTTGGTTCCTTGATCAGTTGTGGTGTTTCTCAAGATGGTTCTTAATATGCTCAAGAGAAACTCAGATATGAAACATATTAGATAAGAAGGTTATCAGGCTCAAACCACGGTGAAAACAATAGAAGGTATAAGACAAGGTGGTACCCAAAAGGAAGTGGTCACAGAACTTTTAGGGTGTGTTGAGCACTCAACAGATACCAAGCTTTTCTCTAAATCATTGTTGTTTGGGAGGAGTTTGATGGTGAACTAGAGAGAGTGGATCTCACATTTGATGGGTAAAGAGGTCTCTATTCCATGCATGGGATGAAAGGGTGTGAACCTGGTGGAAATTTTGATGGATGTTCCATTAGACCATATGGAAAAGAAAAACATGTGATGCAAAGTATATTTATTCTTGTTGATTGTTCGATGTAGCATGGTTTTGAGGATATTATTGGACATTAGCCTATGAATAGTAAGGAGTGGCAACCTCTTGCAAAAAAGATAAATGCAAAGCGAACTCTTGGGACACTTCATTCTTGAAACATGTGCCATGGTTGGAGACCAACTGTTTAGGGACATCGAAGCAAGTGATAATGTGGTTGAAGAAGAAGAGAGCAATCATGTTTGGCTTGTTGTTGAAGGTTGGCATAAATTCATGTTGAATAAATTATTGTCATTGATGTCAAAGGTAAGTAAGTATTCACATATAAATATTTAAAGGAAATGTGATTTTAATAAACACAAAACTGGAAGTGGATTGAAAATGAAGTTACGTGAAAGTGGATTAAAAAAGATAAAAGTGAAAGTGGAGTAAAAGTGCACATGGTATTTTCACATGGTTTTAAAACCCATGTTGGTATTTTAACCATGACTTGTGATGAAGGAGCATCGTCAACAAGTACACATGGCAAGACAACTCAGCGCCTGAGGAGCAATCCAGAGTCTTGAATAATAGCCAGCACTGCAAATATTTTGAAGCTGATAGAAAACAATAAAAGGAAAGATCACGTGCGTAGACAGAATGAGCACGCATGACCTGAGAATTTAACTGTAGTCTCGATGTAACCAAAATTAGGTAGCAGTTAGTTTGTTTCGTTTGTATAAAGAAGGGTTTTGTACGCCCTAAAGAAGGGTTACGATAGTTGCGAGAAAGTAGGAATCTCAGAGCAGTGATTATTTTTTGAATTTTTCTGTAACCATTTTCTTGATTTTGAATGAAGACAACAGAGGAAAATTGATCCAATGTGTGAAGCTGTTGTTGTTTGTAATTTACCTGTTATTGTATTTGTTCAAGAATACATGAAT
>JASDQU010504547.1:60935-90677 GCA_032191745.1 Picea mariana | reverse complement strand
GCTAGGTGCTTTCCCTCCTAAAGTGAGCAATTAATTAATTAAGTCCCCCTTTAGCACCTTTTCGTTCTAATTCTTCGTTGACTTAGGCTTTAGTGACTTTTCCTATGTTTTTTGGTTTAATTCATCATTTAGCCACCAAATCACCCTTATTTCTCCTATTGTTCCCTGTTTGTGCCTGACTATAGTCTACGGGAACACATAGACTACTAAGTCACTCCTTGTTGGCCTACTCTTGGGAACGAGACATCACAAGATGGAGTTTGAGAAACACTTGTCTTTAGGTGTTCCATATATGAGGAGATATAAGGGAGTTGCATAGGATGTTCAGGGGTTTAGGAGGTTCCCTTGTGAATTTCTTTCACCATCCTGTTCAAAGATGCCTAGCTTTATATGCCTGAGAGGCGATCATCCACATATGAGAGACTTTGTGAGGCTTCTCTAGGCTCGGTACTGTGAGGATCATTACCTCTTTCTTTCAGCCTATCTTGACTGTTGGAGGTGCTAAGCACCATGCAGATTCCTCATCCTTTGAGTTAGATAGCAGTGGATCTGTGAGACAACGAACTTCCTTCCACAGGGCTGGGCTGACACATCACCTTTGTGAGACGTTGGTGCTGGAGCTGCTCACTATTGAGTATTGCCCCTTGAGTTGGATCGAGCACCTAGATCTCCATCACGAGTTTCTTCCTTTCGACATTAGATGTTAGGAGAGATAGGTTAGTTTGCTCCAGAGCTCCTCCCAAGATTAAATGACTAAGCCCTGTTAGCCTTGGGTACTTTTCAAATGACATCATCAGGATTGCATTAGTTCCATCATAGTGATACATACAGGGATGCCTCCTCTCCCTCCTCCACTTTTTTTTTAATTTCTTGTTCTGATGCTGATATTGAGTTAGGGCCTCATGCGTCTTAGGGTTGTTTTTACCTTATTCACGCTCATCTTTTTCTTTTATTGTCATTTGTATCTCTTTTATTTTGACAGCATTTTAACGTCTAGGAATGTTCTAGAGAATCCTATAGTTTGATTTCCACTGATTGTACTTTCTACTCCCATTGACCAATTCCTCGGGTCATTTGGGCACATTAATAAAATTATCCTATCTTAGCATGTATGGGAATACTTTGTGTTATCTAGTGCTATTATTTCTGATAAAGATAGTATATTCTTAAGTAGGTTTTTTTCTACCATATGGGCACCAATGGATACCAAACTGAACAGATGTACAACCTTCCAGCTGCAAATGGATCGGCAGTTGAGGTTGTGATCCAGAAAATGGTACACTTGATAAAACTTAGTCTAGTAATTGGTTCATTCATGTATTATATTTGTATTTTACACTTGCACTTTATCTTTGTACTTCACCTATTCCAACGTAAATAATCCATATGTGACTTGGTCAAATATGATCACTGTCCACCAATTTTGTACTTCTATAAATAGCTAATACAATATAGAGTCTACATGTGTACTTTGCAGCAATCTCCTTTATTACTTGCATACTTGCTATTAGGCTTTCCTTCTTGTGTGAGTGATTTTCACATCTCTGTTTTGTGCTCATATCAACACTTGTTGCGTGGTTATAATCAAAGATATCATAAGACATGGGATGGAAGTTTGCCATACATTCAACACTGTTACGATCGGGGCATGTATGGTTCAACTCAAATATCTTTGAGACTTGCTTTGGGTTTTTTCCACAAACCTCATTTAACTTGGCCTTTTAAACATCAGATGAAGGCAATGAGCAGGAAAAAGATCAGTTATTACAGGCTGTGAAGTTTCTGTAATGAATGTGCAAAATCCAGAAGCAGGTGCAAAACCTGCAAGAGTCTCAAGCAATGTACAAAGAAAGGCATGCTAACCATTAGGCCTCAACATTCCTTTGAAGTTGGAGACCGAGCGTGATTGCAAATGTCAAATGAAAGAGTTAAAGGGCCACATGAGAAACTTAAGCTTATTAGATGTGGACCTTTCAAAATCTTGGAGAAGATAGGAGAGAGTGTATTCCCATTGGAATTACCTACATATATGGGCATTTATTGTATGGTGAATGTGGATCTGAACCTATTCAAACCATCCTTGTTTGATGATGAATCTAACTAGGAGATACTGATTCCCATAGTGCAAGTCTTAGTGCCAGACTAGTAGGTAGTGTTGTAGGTCCACCAATCAAGGTGAGATTGAATTGTCCTGGATTGGAAAGAAAGGAGAATGCCCTAGTCCAATAAATGTCACACTCAACAGGCACAGGGTAAATCTCCCCAGTTTTTAGTTGAAACGGACCATCAATTTGCAAGGAGGAAGGTTTGATTTAAGTTGGATCGTTAAGTCTGATTTCTTGGTTAGGCCCCCAAGAGTTGGAAATCTTCAAAGTAAAACAGTTCTGGTATCATTGAGGCCACAAAATCTAATTGTGATGCTAAAATCACTGTAAGAGTATGTTGCAGTGCAAGCAAGGAGCACAAGGTAAAGATGCAAAGTGGATTGAGGTTGCAACACTGAGTTGCGGGGTTACGGGCACATAGCAAGGCAAGGCTGTGAAGACGGATAAGCTTGCATCCCCAAAATTGCAGGAAGGAGACAAGAACACAATCCCAAGTTTGTGGGGTTGCAGGCAAAGCAAAAGTTGCGCGAGTAGTTGGAGATCCACAATCGACAGTTGCAAAGCTGACCAAGAACACAACCCATGTTGTGGAGAAGATTATGTTGCAGCAATTAGAAGCTTTGCAGCTCAACATGGCAAGGGGATATGATGCACAACACCATCTTGCGCAAACTAGAGTTCCGCAACAATAAAAAGGCACACATGATTACTCTGTGAAATATGAACACCTGTGATGCCAGTAGAGAAAGGAAGCTGAATGGACATGGTGGTTTACTTTAAAACTTCTATGATTGTTGGGATCCCAATCACCAACAGTAATCATGTATACACATATGTGGGGTTTATAACAAACAGTGGGAGATTAGGCAATTGTAAAAGCTGAGGTCTGTTTAAATGCAAGCTTCAAAATAAAAATTTTGTTTACACCTTGCATTATTTTGTGTGTGATGTTCTGAGTATATGCACGTGTTATTGTTTCTTCCCTGGGGATTGTCTGATTCTTGGTTGTTACTCTATGAAAATGACATTATTGGACATAAAGAAACTCAGTCCGGTACACGGGGCAAAAGCCTTAAAGCTACAAGATGAAAGCACATGTAATAGTTGATATACGAGTCTATCCATGGTGCACTCTTCCCTTTATTCAATTTCTGGGTATGAAGAGATTGCTAGACTGTTTGTAAGATTTCCAAGTCACTTTAATTAGGCAAACAATATTACTACTATTGTGGTGGCTGAACTTCTGCAGATCATTTTGATGTTTTTATATCTGCGTGAACTGTGCCCTTGTCTTCCTCCTCAATCATGTCTTGTAGATGTTCTATTTGATTGGTTTCAACATTTACGTCTGTCAAGTCGACTTTATTCAAAGTCATTATACTTTTGGCCTCTTCACAGGGCCTCAGAGACACATTTTCTTTGTTGTTATGCTCATCTACCGTCTTATGCAGTACTGCACCTTCTTGGAATAAATCCAACTATTGCACTATTGTCAAGAGTCCGTGGTGGGCTTTTGTAGTGGTGCGGCGGTGCCCCTTAAATACAGCTAAGTCAGCCCAAAGCAAAGCTTTCAATTCTGGTGCGGAGATTGAGGTTCATCCTTTATGGCCTTCGATGGTCTAAATATTTCTCAGTTGGTCAAACTTTAGAAAACATTTTTGCTGGAGTTATCATTGTAAGGTGTACTTTTCCTGCAGTAAGACCTGCTTATCATAGTCAAACCAGTATTGTGTACCTGACTACTTCTTTAGAATTATGCCATAAGGAGGACCCCCCTCTAGTGAAAATAAACTCTTAACATGGTTGACAGGAATAACTTGATAACCTGCTTCTACAGGATTATAACTATAATTATGTACAGATCAAAGTCTGAATTAGATGCATAAGAATGACTAATGCATCTCCTACTTCCATAGTCTAGCCCGTGGGAGAGTAAATGTACATAATTTCAAACCTTTGTTTTTTTTATCCATGGAAAATGTCCTTGGGGAAAGCCTCCAGGCACTTCTTCACCTTCTGTGAATGGCCTCTGGGGTAAACGCCTCTGGAGTACATGTACTCCTGAGTCCTAACCCAGAGGGATTCTACTGGACATGAACCCTTGACCTCTTAGTGGTCTCTACCTTGAAACTGGTCAGTTCAAACCAATTGAGCAAACCCAATGGGCTTTCAGATGTTTGAAACATCTTGTCCCACAGATAGAGTAAGATTGCTGGTACCTAGCCAGCCCTAATCTGCCCGCGAGGGGAAAACATGTCACAAGCGGGATTTGAACCTGGGTGGGGAGGATAACGACTTCTCCTCTTAACCAACCAAGCTAGACCCAATTGACAATTCCAAAACTTTGTTATTTACATTGTTTCATCTAAATTGAATTTCACACCTATTAGTTGTGAAATTTAGACAAAGCTAGTTTGAAATTCTTTATATTTTTCTTTTGCACATTTTAATTCTTGGAGAGAATATTTCCAGTTAAACATATTTTAATTTTTTCTTCAGATCACTCGATCTGGAACATGGTTGAGATGTTAATCTTTGATAATGCTTTAACAAGTTCTGCACATTCCATTTATTGGACTTCTGATGTAATAGAACTTGAGACATTTAAAAATGAGGTACAGGGTTAATGTTTGAACTGCAGTAGCAAATAGGTTCATACTTTAGACAGTCTGAGTGATATCTATTTGTTATTTGATTATGATATATGAAAAGTCTGTTTTCAACTTCAGAGATCATTCAAATTATGTGAATTGCATAAGGTTCGCTCCAGATGGAAGCAAGTTTGTTACTGTTGGTTCAGATAGAAAAGGAGTGATTTTTGATGGCAAAACGGGTGAAAAGATTGGGGAGTTGTCTAAAGAAGGTGGACACACGGGCAGTATTTATGCTGCTAGCTGGAGCCCTGACAGTAAACAGGTATGCATACCATTAGCTTTCACAAAGTGGATCACACATATTATGTGGGATATGTATTAGTATGTTATATTCACATGTTTGCTATCTTAGTTTTAGCTTTTGTTCATAGCTGCTAGCTGCCTGGAAAGGGACACTATATTGTTCATTGTTGTAATTAATTTACTAGTATTTTCTTATATAAGTAACTCTAGAGTCATGTTTTGTTTTCCATATCTACATATTTTCCAGCTGGATGGGCGTTTTTTGTTGAACTGAAACTGGAGAAATTTATATTATGAAAGGATGCAGCAAAGCTGAACAGCAAGGAGTACATAGAGACAGCGGGCATAATTTCTCCAGTAAACTAGGCAGGCAAAATATGCCAAAAACAAAGATTTGCATAGATCCACAGTTATAACATTCCAAAATTTTGTGCAGGTATATATTCTTAAGAAGACATCTAATATTCTTATCGATTTACAATACATAAAGACTAATGAAAACATGGTGGCTGTTGGCTTCATCCTGTCCAATGTTGGAGAGATGAGAGTCCTGGTTTCCCAGAACCATATCTTCCGTCATTTGGTGGACAATATCTTCTTCCTTGAGACCTTCTTGGACTGAATTCACTAACATCCTGTGGTTGGAGGCAGCAGAGTGGGATCCTTTGCTAAGATTGTTGACCATATTTCTTAGCATGGAGCATTCTGCCCCCAAAACATCAATTCGTTGCTTGTGTTGAACTAGAGTATTCATAATCATTGTATTCTAAGAGGTACATTGATGCTCATTTTCATGGACTTTAGAGGCCACTGAAAAGACTGAGGTTCTGATGCTTTGGATGGATTCCTCGTGCCTTCTGAGAACCCTACAATATTCCTAAGCTTCTCGATAATCCATGGATGAAGAATAAAATTCACATAAGGAAAGATCACATTACTAGTCCCATTTGAAATCCCGCGTTTGTTTGATGGACAAACAATGTTTCCCAGAGAAAATTGGCTAGAGCAGGGGTAAGAAACCAAACTTCCAGAGAGAAAAAGTGTCCAACCCAATTCGCCAGAAACCACTCACAATCGGTAGGGGGATCGAAACTCCAATTATCCATGGTTTGAGGATACACTGCAGGGGAGTGCTCCTCCCCCAATGCTTTTCTCCCGAAGCATGCTCATAGAGGGAGTGTTTAGAAAGCACTCTCGGGAGCATGCTTCTTGAAGGGAGCTTTTTTCGGGAGCATGCTTCCTTGAAACAAAACATGCTCCCTTAAAAAAAAAAGATGCTCCCTGCCCATTTCGGGAGTGCTTTGGGAGCGTTGCTCCTTGAGCGCTCCCAGGAGCAAAAAAACGCTCCTTGAGCGCTCCTGCATGATGAGGTGAATGGGAGCAAAAAAATGCTACTTGAGTGCTCTTCTGCGATGAGGTGAAATCAACATTTTTTTTTGGTGTTTGTGAACCAAGTCAAGGTTCCAAATCATTTCAAAAGGCATGGCTACGGTTTTTTAGGATTAAAACACTCACTCACTCCATTTTTCTCTCATTCTATTTCTCATTTCATTGATCTTTGCTAGGAGGATTTTGAGTGGGCTTCTTGCTAGTTCTTGAGGAGATTGAAGACTTGGAAGTGATTGGAGAGCTTGGAAGGAAGATTGAAGGTTTCCATAGGGAGATTGGAGAGCTTGGAAGGGAGATTGAAGGCTACCATTTGTGAGAGATTGGAAGGAATATTGAAGGCTGCCATTTGTGAGAGTTTGGAAGGGAGATTGAAGGCTTCCTTAGTCATATTCAACCTCCACTGAAGAGCTAAAGAGGTAGGCGCTACATGCATTGTAAACTAGTGTATTATGCTATGTTGAATATTTGAATGTTTCCTTCTCCTACTCTTTCCCATTTCTCCTCCATCATTCTATTGCAGGAAACAAGTTATTATCAAGATTAAATAAGCATGATGGGTATGCCGATGTGCTATATCCTTTTGGTTCCATTTTTGATTATGATGGTGGTGTTGGGAGCTAGAGGACATCTAAATACCCATGATAGTGAGGAATATATAGAAGTAGACAACACATACCATGGAGAGGAGAAAGAAATGGAAGGGGATGATTAAAATGAAAATGATAGTGATGATGCACAAAACCTCAGAGATCTTAACACCCCTGTGGAAGTATGTGACAAGGCTTGGGGGAGGGAAAGGGGGTGCAACTACAAAATTTACATGCCACCATTGTCATAAAACTTACATAGATTCCTATACCTGTGTGAGAGAGCATCTATGTGGGATTATGCCATGGGATGAAGGTAAGACTATAGGAGTCAAAACTTGTGTGGGAGTGCCACCCAAAGACAAAATCAAATGCCAAAAGGAAGAGGAGGTAGCACAAAACAAATCCAAAAAACCAAGGGTTGAACATGAGAGTTCAGAAAGAATGTTTGGTGGTCGATCCTCACCCCCCCAGGCTAGTAGATTCCCGCCTTTGCATTTAGGGTGTAGAATAATATCAGATTTCCTTGACCAAGGTTGTAGGGATGATGTGGATGCAATTTTTTTTAGGTTTCTCTATGCATGTGGTGTACCATTCAATGTTCTTTACTCACTATATTGTCATGAAATAGTATAAGCCATCAATGGTGCCCCTAAAGGATACAAGAGCCCTGGGTATGACAAAGCTAGAACCTTGGGACTTGATAGGGAAAGAGCCAAAATCCATGGTGCTCTAGTAAAATTTACAGATGCTCGAACCATTATTGGGTATCAATTGTATCTGATGGTTGGACAAACGTTAAAGGCAAGCCATTGATAAATATTCTTGGTGTGTCTGCTAGTGGTGCGGTCTTCCTTTCAACCCATAACTACTCAGATCGCTACAAGACGGGTATAAATATTGGAGAAGCCTTGATTAAAACCATTCAAGAGATTAGGCCTTACAATGTCATTCAAGTCATCACTAATAATGCTGTTAATTGTAAGGCAGTAGGAGCAATCATTGAAGATAGGCACCCCGATATATTTTGGTCAGGATGTTTGGTTCACACAATGAACCTTTTGATGCATGATATTATTAAAATGAAGGATCATGATTATAGATGGATTGGTGCTTTGTACAAGAGTAAAGAAGATGATAAATTTTATTACCAATCATACCATGGACCACTTAATTTTCTGTAATCACTCCAAGTTGGAGTTACTAAAGATTGTGTTATCGCAGGATTTGTACTTGTGCAAAGCCCCACCACAAGTCCCCAAATCTTGCGTAACTATAGAAGATCCTACCATTGTCACCTTAGTAAGAACTTCCCTAGTTAGTGATGGAATAGGTCCACCACAAGGGAGGCTTCCCTGGTGACCTCAAGGGATCAATGTAGCAAGTATAGTAGCCAAGCCTACCGCCCCCTCTCTTGATCACCGAAGATAAGGTCTAGGTCAAAGTAATAGAAGAGGTATGAAGCTGTTTGAGTACCTGCCCGGAACAAGAACACTTTATAGCAATATATATGATTATTTCCAAGTTCAAACAAGCAATGAATGCCTCTTAACAACACTAGACATGAAAATTTGCTACGTCTGTTATGAATTTGCAGCAATGAACAATAGTACAACAACAATAAATAGATTTTAACAGCAGCAACAAATATTGATCAGAAATGCAACAATTGACAAGGGAAACTTAACACAAATCCACTAGAACAATATCCAATTGTTGGATGCGATTTCTGAATGAGTTAAACCACTAATAGATGAGTGTATGCAGCAAATTTAAGAGTTAGCAGGTGGCTGTAGCAAACTTTTGCAACAGCAGCAGGTTTACTAGCAAGTTAGTCAATATTAGTGTTAGTAAAGTTAGTAGAGAGCTTAATAGAATTGAAAGAGAGTGTTTGTTGATCAATTTCACCACAAGAGAGCTATGTAACCATTGCCTTAGGGCTACGGAGTCTTTATAACAACAAATGCAACAATACTTGAAGATTAAACTAGTAGAAACCAAGAGGTAGGGTTTAAAATTTAAGGTGCTAGCACATTAGGGCCTTAGGTTTTGAACCTTAAAGAGAAGGATGCTAGAGTGTAAGCACATTTGGGCTCTAGCAACCTTTTCTCCCTTCTTAATGCTTCAACTAGGTTAAAATCAAATGTCTAGGGCTAAAATCCTAAAGTGCTAGCACTTTAGGGCTTTAGGAGTCTAATCCTAGCAAGGATTCTTTCACAAATTTTGGACAAAATTAACCTTGTGAGAGGAGGAAGCACTTATGCTCCTCTCTTAGGGTTTCACCAAGCAAGACGTCTAGCATGAAAAAGTAAAATTACCATGAAACATTAATAGCATAAAGATAAAATTGCAGAAATTTCACTTACTTCACCAAGATACCATGAGATAAAACCTTAATTGCAGAAATTCCATCCAAAAATCAGCAAAAGCATCCACAATTTGACCCTCCAAGCATAGAGTATAGGTGTAGAAGAGATAGATAGGCCAAGAGGGTCTTGGCACTGTTGCCGGGGAGGATTGAGTCATTCTCCTCAACGACTTATCTTTGGTAAACTGTCTGCCGAAGCCCTTATCTTACAAGTTTGCCTAGCGACTCCATTGAGGGTAGTTCCCTCACCTTCCTTTGATGTTGCAAGGGAGATGATCTGGCGACTCCACTAACATATTCCAAGGTGTCATCCTACTCTCAACTGTGTGATATTTCACATTTCCAAGTGATGGAATTATGGCACGTTGGTCACTTCACAGAATGTTTCCTTTCCTAGATATTGAACATGTTCCAGGATACCCAAATCACTTTTCTCGGGTTTGGGAGAATAATTGTCCAAAATTTGATGGAGACCCATCCTTGGCTATTTCTCATGTTGTGGATTTCTTGAAGTATGTTTTGGAGATAGATGTAACATATCAGAATGTGCTAATAAGATTGTTTTTGCTGTCTCTGGTAACAAGACAAAAGGATTGGGTTGAGGAAACTCTCCGTCCAAAGAGTATATCTTCTCTTGAAATCTTCATTGAAGAATTCCTTAAAAGGTGGGCCCCAAAAACACAAAGTTATGAAGACACTCTCCACAATCTCACGATGGCCCTCCAAAGGGAAGGGTTATGTTCTAGCCCTATTGAGGAAGATGAAGAATCCATTGACGAACAAGAAGTTGAAGAGAAGATTGATGAAGAGGGATACCAATCCCTCAAGGAGGAGCAAGAATTACCTCATGATTCTATTGAAAACAATGAAGACTTGATTGAAGAACGAGATCCCGAAGAGGTGAGTCATGAGGAAGACTACCAAGAAGAACATGAGTTGCCTTGTGAATATGCCAAAGAAGAACACTTTGATGAAACACACCATGTTGAAGATTTAATCCACGTAAATGCTCCTCATGAGGACGAAGCACTGGTATTTGCTCCTCCACTCGATGAAGTCATCCAAGCCTCCATTCCTCCTGCACAATAAGAAAAGAACATGGTAAGTTACACTCCTTTCCAAGTTTTCGATGTTGATACATTTCATGAAATGGAAAGTGAAGAGGTGTTAGAGGAACCCTTGGATGCCTTAGACCCTTCATGTTATAGTGAAAGTGATGGTGCGGTTAACAATATTGATGAGTTTATACATGTTGGGAGACGTAAATGGGATGTGACTTGTTATGGCTTCAATGGAGATCCCATTTATTATATTGAAGGTCATTTTCAATTGTTGTCGTTAGAACAACCATATGTGATTACTACTGATTCATATGTTTGGCAACAAGAAGATGTCATGATTACATAGTTGTTCCAACTACCCAGGGATGACTTATTGTAGCATTCTCATGATGATTTCTGGTCATACCCTGGGGGGTTTGATACATATTCTTTTGAGCACTTGGATTTACTGTACGAATTTTTTTTTCAACCATTGCCGTGCTCTAATTTTGATGAGGGTAAGGACATGATTTTCCCTAAGCAGGATTTTTGTGACAAGACTTTCCAACCTTATCCCTTTTCACCTTGCTCTTCCGCTATAGATATGGTTTGTAGTCCTTCTCATGATAGTCACTTACCTGTAGGGCAAAGTTGTTTTCAACCTATGGTTTGTTGTGGGGGTTTTTGGTTTCACACACATGACCAACAAGCCTTGGGTTGGGAGCAATTTTTTTTCTCTAGGTCTAGTTTGATCCCCTACTTAGCTCTTTCTTCATGGGCAACCTTCACGTTTTCCTTAGGTCCTTCTCATTCCTTCTTAGTCTTCCAGCGTTGGCTTGGTAGCTGAGGATGAGGATTTGCCTTTCCTTGATTCTTTCGGCCTTGTCTTGGGATGGATAGGGCAGGGTTGCGGTGATACCTCTTTGAATGATTTTGCCCCTCCCTCCCGCCTCCATGAGTTAGATTTTATGATTACGTATGATATAATGATTTCTCTAACTCATGTTCTTTTTCTGCTTGATTTATATTTATTCTTGTTTATGATGAAGCACATGGGTAGATGTTCTAGTACAATGCTAGGATGGCTTTATTGGTTATATGATTATACCTACCATTTCAACTAACATAGATTTGAGTACGTAGGTTAGGAATTTGCGTCTTGCGTTTCATTTGTTGCATCATGCATATCATGCTAGTATACTTGCATCTTCTTGCATATACATGTTAAATTCTTGTTTGCATATAGCAAGTACATGTTAGGAAATTGCATTTTGCACTTGAATATTTTGCTTTTTCATTTCTTATTTAAGGAATTTTTTATTTTTAGGCATGGTTTTGGATTATCAATGATAGCGGGTGGATAACATCCATCGACAGATACTTCTAAAGTGTTTTGTTGGTTAAAGTGGGCACAAGATTGCAGGTCTTGGACAACCAGAGATGCCAAGATTCTCATGCGCTCTACGGTGAGCACATGTCCCCATGTTGCAACCAGATGTTACCCCCCCATGCCTAGGGGTAGTAGGAGGAAATCATGTCTCGAGGCTCGCAATGGAGAACATGATCTATGTTAGAATATTCGATGTGCTCGTTTTACCATAGACAATATCACTATTGTCACCCAATCATAGGCACGCAGCCATCGTCGAGCACCTTAATCTTTGCTAGATAGAATGATTCCGGAAAGCCATACTAGAACCAACAGATAAACCCTAGCTGCAGCAATAGCACGAGATGGAACCATAAAACACCATCCAACTGCATCAACAACACAAGACAAAGACAATACTCAACTACAACAGTTGCAGTTGCACTTCTTAGGCTACCACCAAGAATACCACCAAGAATATCAGAATGCCACCAAGATCAAGTCACGAGCATCATCATCACTGTCCATCTAGCTGGAAATCACTTCCAACACTACTGGTAGTCTCCATGGTAATCAGGTAGTAGCACTTAGTTACTACAATGTCATCCAATAGATCACAACAATGTCGATCCATAGCAGCACACAACTGTTATCCAGTGGTACAAAACCACTCCTAGTAGTGCACAACTACTATCTAGTGACACAGTCACTACCAGTGGAATACATCCACCATAGTAGCACATAGCTACTGTCCAAAGACCCACAGTCTCCATTGCAATCAACTAGTAGCTACACAAGCTATCACCATGCAATACAACAGTCTCCTGGCATCAAATCATATCATCGTCTGCATCACCTCTCAATGCCATACTCCATCTGAGTAATCGGGCATGATGCTGAATAAGTCATGTGCTGAACCTAGCGCACTCAACAGAGTGTCTCGTGTACGTCACTCACTCAAGAGAGTGATATAGGGACCATTCTTTCTATCCTGGTCACTGCATGTGACATAGGAAGTATGACTGTCCTAACAGATGCTGAAAGCCTCGCAATGGGCTACAAGGACCATTCTTCTAATCCGGACATACGTCCTAGAAGAATGACTGTCCTCCCAGATGCTGAAAGCCACACCATGGGCTAAAAGGACCATTCTTCTAATCCGGACATACGTCCTAGAAGAATGATTGTCCTAAACCATTTTCCCCCCTCTGGCCACTACTGTGAACTYAGGGAAAATGTTTTCCTTGTACCAATCTCCCCACTTTGGTCACTACTGTGAACTCAGGGAGACARCCCATTCTACCTGTCAGGGCAAAGCCCCAGGAGAATAACTGTCCGGAACCATTCTACCTGTCCGGGCAATGCCCCAGGAGAATACCTGTCCATGGTACATCAACAATCTATCAACCTGGACCATTCTCCAYAGGGAGAATGTCTGTCCACCAACAATCTGTTCTGCCTGGACCATTCTCCACCCAGAGAATGTCTGTCCACTAGAACACTGACTATCCATGATGCCATATATCAACTCTCCCTCCCAACCGAGGAAGTCATCTCCTCCCTTTCAACCAAGGGAGGTATCTCCACAAGTCCCAGCTCGTCCCTCAAGTATGCAAACTTTATCTTGGACAGAGGATTTATCAAAATACCAACTGTCTGCTCATCGGTGGAGATGTACTGGAGAATCACTTCTCCCTTCTATACTTTAATACGAATAAAATAGTACTTGATCTCAATGTGCTTCGACCTGTCATGGAACACGGGGTTCTCTGAAAGCTTCACACAACTCTAATTATCACAACATATCACAGTCGTATCCAACACCTGATCAAATAGTCCAGAAATCAGCTTACAAAGCCATACTTCTTCCATACAAGCATCACAAGCTGCAATATACTCTGCTTCTGCAGTGTTGAGTGCAACAAACTTCTGTTTCCTGCTAGCCCATGATATCATGGCAGATCCCAAACTGAAACATATACCAGAAGTATTCTTTCTGTCATCTGCACTCCCTGCCTAATCTGAATCAGTAAATCCATGCAGCTGTACATCACTGTTTGAGGCATATCTCAAACCATAATTTAGCGTCCCACGAAGATATCTCAAAACAATGTTGCCAGAGCGTGGGAGCAAAGCGGGAACGTGGGAGTGCATTTTTCAAAAAATGGTCGGGAGCGAAGCGTCTCCGGAGCGTTTAATATATATATATATATATATATATAAAAGAAAACATGTAGAATGCCAAACTAGATGCAAAATTTATGAAACATGTATGTTTGTGATACTTCCAATATATGAAATGCCATCTAAATTCCATATTATCCATCATTCCATGAATCTTACGTAGTACATTAATGAATAATCATTCAAGCATCAACCATCTAGCCGCTAACAATTACACATACAAAGTAAGAAATTGAAATACATTTTACAAATACAAATACAAACCATATAGATTCTAGCAATTACAAACTTACAAACTTTAGAACCATATAATAGTGAAGTACATCATTAACTTATGGAATGAAAAAGGTTATCCACCAATTGTCAACATGAGTCAAGCCAAATAGTTTTGTTTACAAAAAATGGCTATTTGCATAAGTACTACAATGATAATTAAACTGAAATCTAGTAAAATGAAAAACAATCTATTTCTCCTACTCCTATCTCCTTCCACCACCACGATTCCCTCGTGGGGGTATGCGTGGTTGTAGTGAAGATGAAGCAACCGAGTGTGAAGGTCCTTCTAATGCAGGTACTGGTGGAGTGCTAGTCAAGGGGGCCCGTCCATGGGACCTCGCACTGGGTGGTGGCATCTCAACACGATCATCCTCATCCAAAAGAGCATTCTCCAACTCCTCCAAAACCAATGCTCCATCTTCCAAATTGTCCTCCTCTGGATTGTAGTCCCACATCTTATTTGCTTTATCTATAGTGGGATCCTCGCAGTAATGGGTCAACGATCGCAAGTTGTAATGCACATAGACCAAGGTCTCTGCTCGCTGTACATTCAACCTGTTCTTTCTGACTTTGTGGATGAAACTGTATGTGCTCCAACACCTCTCTGCTGAAGAGGTGTTCACCACCTGTGAAAGAACCCGCATTGCCATAGAACATAGCTGTGGTGTATTACCGCCATGCATGTCCCACCACTGAAGAGAAGGCAAATTCCCTCGATCTTTAGATGCAACGTTGCTCCTAAAGGCACTAGTGCAACTGATGTACTGGCTCAACTGTTGCTGAATGCTATCACACTCCTCAACATCTGGGTACATTTTTTCTAATGCTTGCATATAACCAGTTTGAACCTCTGGATCTTGGTATGGTTTTATGTTCCCCCCACCCCCTGGTGCTGGGGTTGAAAGCCATGACGTATGATAGTATTTTGGTGTAAGCACATATGCTAAGGCATGTAGTGGAATATTTAGCTTCTCCCACCGTTTTTCCACCTCTATACTGATAAAATCATACAAATTCTGATCTCTAGGCTCAACAATGTCCTTAATTTGTCCTAGCATATTATCCATTTGCTCATACACCTCCCCAATGACCGGTCAATCAGAATCTGCAAACCGAATCACGTTATAAATTGGCTTGGTGAACTGTAAAACATACTTGACCTGTGTCCAAAAATGGCCATCAAGGACAATGTGCTTTGCTGCATCCATGCCATCTCTATCAATGCTAATGTCATCTCACGCATCACTCATCACCATAGCACCCAAAGCTTGTCTTACCCTCAATAAGCGCCTGAAGGTGAGGAAATAGCTTCCAAATCTAGTCTTTGCAAGCTTAAGTAATTGCAATTTAGAGTAAGTGCCATAAAATGCATTAACCCTTGAATGCCCGATGATAAATTTAACGAGTTTCTTCCCTCGCTTGTACAAATCATTAATCCATGTGCATTCTTTATGCTTGATGATATCATGCATTAAAAGGTTCAATGTGTGCACCAAACAACTAGACCAAAAGATGTGAGTATATTTCCGCTCAATGATTTTTCCTGCTCCTTTACAATTTGCTGCATTATCAGTGATTACTTGAATCACGTTAGTAGGACCAACCTCATCAATAGTTTTCAGTAAGATGTCTGTTATGTTCTGAGAAGATGCCATGACTGATGAGGAGTCATGAGCTCCAAGAAACACTGCACCAGTAGACGAAACACCAAGGATATTTATCAAATGTTGGTTTCTAACATTTGTCCAACCATCAAATACAATGGATACCCCAGCATCTGCCCATCCATCTGTAAACCGTGTAAGAGTTCTTTTGAATTTTTCTTTTTCCTTGTCAAGTAACACAGTTCTAGCCTTTTCATATCCGAGGCTCTTGTATCCAATGGGGGCTTTGTTGATGGCTTTAACCATGGAATGCCAATAAGGGGAGCAGAGAACATTGAATGACACACCACATGCATAAAGAAACCTTGCCACTTTTGCATCCACTTCCTCCTTGCCAGTAATGTCAAGGAAATCTTCTATGGTTCTCTTACTTCCACTTCCACTTCCACTGGGTGAGGACCTTGCACCAACTGAAGAAGATGAAAAGGGAGAAGATGCATCAGGTTGAACCTTTTGTTTTTTAATATTCATTCTTTGTGCAACTTCCTCTATCTTGATGTAGTTTTCTCTCTCTTCCTGTGTTATCTTAGGGCAAATTGCAATACCAATGGACCCTTTGTTAGCATCATTGTCTCATACCCCACAAAGATGCCTCCTCACACGAGTGTATGAACCGCTATAAGGTTTTCCTGGACGACAACCATGTGGGCATAAAAACTTAGTGGTTCCACCAACTCCACCCTCCTCAAGTTTTGTGACATACCTCCACAAGGGGGTTAATGAAGCTTTGCCACTATCAACTTCATTATCATCCCCTTCACCACCCTCCTCTCCTTCATTCATTGAGTAGTCTGGGTCACTATGAGAATGACCACTATCATCTTCTTCATTCACATGCCTACTCCCAGACAACACCATGAGAACCAAAAATGGAAGGAAAAACCACAAGAAAAACATTTTCTTCAAGTTTTAGATGAACAACCTACAATAGAATGAGGAGGAAGGGGGAATTGCAAAATGTAGGAGAAGACAAAAATACAATAATAAACAAGACATTTTGTGAACAATATTCAAAATTTCAACAAAAATACACATTGGGCATACCTATTTTGATGAATCTCCAATGATTTGCAAGTAGATGGAACCCTTTATTGTCTCCTCCAAGCTCTCACAAATCCTCTTCAAGCTCTTCAACTTTGCTCCCACACCAAGCCAACACCAAGAGCTCCTTCCCTCTCCACTCCAAATCAAAGATGAAACAATGAGGAAGAAGAGGGAGAGATTTTGCTTTATCTCCCCTCTCTAACCCTAAAAATGTCCTAGGGCCCACCCACAAAGCAAAAAAAAAAAAACTAAAAAATCAAAAAAAAGAACTTTTTGTGGCCTATTTCGGGGAGCGTCTGTGTGGGTTCGGGAGCGCTTGGGGAGCGCAGTTTGGAGTGTCTCCGAAGCGCTGTCTGYAGGTTCGGGAGCGGCTCGGGAGCGCGGTTCGGGAGTGAGGGTCGAAGCGAGGTTCGAGGACACTCCCACTCGGAGCGCAGTTCGAAGTCCAAACCGTGGGGGGGGGGACGGTTCGACAACCCTGTCTCAAAATGTGCTTTGCAACTATCCAATGCTCATATCTAGGTTCCACCTGGAATTGACTCATCGTGTTCACATCAAAGCAAATGTCCGGCTGGGTATTAACCAAATACATCAATGAGCCAATCAATTGCTGGTACATGGACGAATCTACTGGATTAGAATCAGAGTCTCTCAACTTCCTCAGATCTGTCGCCATGGGAGTTGCCATGGATTTGCAATCCATCATCCCAAACTTTTGAAGTATCTTTTCAATGTACTGCCCTTGCTCCAGGAAGATTTCACCACGCTTCTGCCATACTTCTAGTCCCAAATAATAATGCATGAGACCAAGATCCTTCATATCGAATTTAGAGGCTAACTCCCTCTTATACTGAATAATGAGAGGCTCTGCACCCGTCGGAAACAAATCATCAACATATAGTAGTCGGATCACAGGTGCATCATTCACAGCCTTGTAATAAAGATATGGATCAACATAGCTCTTGTAAAGTACAAGTCTCGTCAAGTAAGTGTCAATTCATGCATACCAAGCTCTTGGAGCTTGCTTGGTTCCATACAAGGCCTTCTTTAATTTGCATACATGGGTTTTTCTCGGGTGTACCTCAAAACCCTTGAGGTTGCTCTATGTATACTTCTTCCTCAATTACTCCATTGAGCAAAGCGGTCTTTACATCCATCTGATGTAAACTCCAACCCATGGATGCTGCAAGAGATATGATGGTTCTAATAGAGGTATATCTGGCAACTGGAGCAAATGTCTCATCATAGTCTTCTCCCTCCTACGGGGAGAACCCTTTAGCCACGAATCTTGCCTTGTATTTATCAATACTCCCATCTACTGCATGCTTTTATCTTGTAAGCCCATTTTGAAGTGACTACAGACTTTCCTTCAAGTCTAGGCACAATTTCCCATACATCATTTTTCATGATGGATTGATATTCTTCCATCATAGCTTCCTTCCATTCTTTCTTCTTGACTGCTTCTTCAAAGGTGGAAGGTTCTGCATTGAGATGTTCTAGAGAACATGTAGTTTCTTCCTTGGAACCATGAATATAGACATCACAGCCAAAGATCCTCAAGTGTTCAACACTTGGCTTCTTTCCGGAGAAAGCTTTTTCTGGGGTCATGTTCTTTAATATGATGAGGACTTCTATTCTGACCATATACGACTGTCATAACTGCTTCTCCCCATAGAAACATTGGTCATTCATCATTACCTTAACATGTTCTTCAATGGATCGGTTCTTTCTTTCTTTCACACCATTATGTTGAGGATTATGTGGGACAATTAGCTTCCTCCTAATCCTGGCTGCTTTATAAAAGGCAACGAGCTCCTTGGAGGTGTATTTTCCATCATTATCGAACCTCAAGATCTTTATTCGCTTAGTGAGAAGGTTGACATTGGTCCACACACATCTGAGTGTATCAAACCCAAAAGTCCTTTTGCTTTACACGCTTCCTTTCGAATTGGTACTTGGTGAGATCGCCTACCTCACCACTACATGGAGTCATCTACTCCATGTTTGCAACTGTCACTCTAGCTCCTTCTCAGAGTTATCACCTGTGACCTGCCCGGAACAAGAACAACAAGAGCAAAAGTATTTCCAATAGCATTTTCATAAGAACATATCTATGGTAACGAGGATGGTAGTCATCATAGGATTACCAAGGTGACCTTCCCGGGAGCAAATCAAGAAATATCTCCTAGAGGAGATGTTAGTTCATTTTGCAAACAAGTGCAATAAGCATCTATATCAATAGTACTTACACGCAACCAAGTAAACCTAGCAGTAATAGAACCTTTTAAGGATTGTTGTCACAACTATAGTATTTACTTGTAATGTAGCAAATATCAAACTTGATACGTGCAAATTGAAACGTAACAATTTGATCAATCAAACTTGGAACCTGGAGCCTCGACTGCTAGGAAGGGTGCGCTTGTTCCTCTGAATGTACTGAATCGAAGATCACTGCTTGGAAAAGGTCTCTTGTACATCCCCTGCAAACACAGTCATGCTTTGCTGGATGATATAACTTAAAAAGTATATACATGTGCATACCTTTGAAATTTGTAGCATCGTTCAACTTGTCTTTTAATCTGAAACTAGACACCATCTTGACAAGAAGAGGTTAGAAACTGAATAAAAAAAGGTTCAATGATTAGAACAAGCTAGAAACCCTAAAATTTCAACTTTGACCACAAAAATCAAATTTTGACCAAAAGTCAACCTATGACTTTGACTTTGACCAGTCAAACTTTGACTTTAACCCCAAAACTCAAACTTGGCGTTTTTTCTTGTGGAGGGCACCAGAGGGTGCGCTAGGCTAGGACTCACTAGAATACCCAAAAAATAGGTCCAATGCTTCACTGAAAGTGCCCAAGAATTTAGGTTTAAGGTTTGTTGCAGCTGCAAAATTAGAAACCCCAGTTGCAACTGCAACTGGTGCTACAATGAGCTTGACAAGGAACTCCCGTTCTACTTTCCTAGCGGTTAGACTGTTCTGAAGCTAGTGTGGGCCCATAACTTGTTAGAATATTTGATGTGCTCGTTTTACCATAGACAATATCACTATGTCACCCAACCATAGGCACGCGGCCACCCCCGAGCACCTTAACCTTTGCTAGATAGAATGATTCTGGAAAGCCATACTAGAACCAACAGATAAACCCTAGCTGCAGCAGTAGCACGAGATGGAACCAGAAAACAACATTCAACTACAACAACAACACAAGACAAAGACAATACTCAACTGCAACAGTTGCAGTTGCACTTCTTAGGCTACCACCAAGAATACCACCAAGAATATTAGAATACCACCTAGAATGTCACCAAGAATGCCACTAAGAGGCACTAGAGGTAGGGCGCATATCTTAGGCTAGATAGCGCTAGAGAGAGAGACCAAGAATCACCCCAAAAGATGCCCCTTTCCTTCCTTGCAGCTGCAGCTCTAGACTTGTGCTATACTTGAGAGAGTGAGTGAGGCGAGTGTACCAAATGTGCTCAAGAGTCTCTTATTTATAGTCCTTGCCACCTATCTAGGCTAACTTCTCTTTCTGGAGGGTAATACTTCAATATTATTTATTCTGCTGAGCCGACTTGTCTTCTAGGGTTCTTACACATTTGTTTAGGGTTTCTCTTGCTTTCAGAATATTCTATTCTAGCCAAAGGTTACACATGGAGGTTAATACCTCCTGCAACTACCATAATATCAACAATCTACACCATGATGATGATGATCAACATGTCCATAGATGGCAACCCAACAACCCCCCTCATTTGCCTCCCAGCACAAATCAACCAAGGCTCATCGCATTCAAGCAACCTAGAGTATGGGAGGCGGTAAGCCATTGTCACCATGAGGTATGTTAATCCTTTCATGCAAAGTGTTGTACTTAATTTATTGGGTATGTGGGTGAAGCTCCTTGGTTGAATTCGAATAATGGATCATTGGTTTGGAAATTGTGTCAGTTGCCTTGTTTCACCTTGGTGGTTAGCTTCTGTGCCCTAGTCTTGTGTTGTCACCGCCCAGGGAAAAGGGGTAATACTGTGGTCCCTCCCAAGGGTAACGTTCCATTCCTGGTTTTACTTAACACCTTCCATCTTGAAGCCTTTCACATATCCTAAACTTCGGCTATGGCCCATGCTATCATGAGAAAGGGGCGGACGACTCGGAGGTAGATTGCAATTGCTATAAAAGAATAAGAAACTGATGCTAAAAAGAAAGTGAACATAGCAAATAAGGACCACCAAAAGCCGGTCCAACTTGAGCTCTACTCATTCAGTGCTTGCCCTGGTCCCAAAAGAGTAATGCTAAAGCTTCAAAATCCACAGAGGTGGACCCTCAAAGAAAATTATAAATGAAAGCAGGGATTCGAAAGATGGCTAATGAAGGGGTTTGAAAAAAGGTGGCACACAAATATTGGGTAACTCAAGGGCAAGCACACCCTCAACAAAAGCTCTCATAGAGATGGACACCATAAGACATGAAGGAAGCCCTAAACCATAACATCTTCACACTTACTCTTGATGGGTTTTTACTTTCCCTTGTCACTCTCGCGACCTATCCCTCTACCTGGGTTCTTTATTTCCTGTCTAGGTGGCACACCTAATAGGGCTGGATGAAGGGCCTCCCATATTTAGACTTGGTAACCCTCACAAGGTCTTGGGCTTGGGTGATACTTGAAGGGGATACTGGGGTGAATTGTTTACATGGCTTGTATCTTAGGCATAAACTTACTTTGCATGATTTGAGGACTAAGATGTCTTATGAACATTGGTTTACTTTGTCTAATATTCTACTTTGTTTTGAATGGCCCTGACATGGTTCTTTGAGGGACATCTTGGGTTGTGCCCAGGATGTTGTGCCTTATAGCAGGACTTTGGCACGTTTGATGGAAAGCAGTGAGTCATCCGGTAAGACCCTCATATAGTGGCTCTCACATCCTTGGAACCTTGGACGATGGACAAATGGGCTTGGTTTGAGCAGTTTTGGTTAGTATGCCACATCATGGGCTGAGAAGTCCACAGGCTGGGCAGAGCACTCAGAGCCTTTGTGCACAGAGGATGAAGGACGTTCCCTTTGGAGGCACCTTGGCATCACCTAGAGATGAGATTGCACTCCTCTTGCACTTGGACCATGGACGTGGCCTTTGGAGGCCTATGATGTCACCATCTAGCCCTTGATGTCACCATTTGGGCTAGGGTTTGATGGATGGTGTGGTTCCGGATGATTTGCATGGCTTAGGGGTGAGAGCATATGTGAAGACTCTAGAGAGAGAGAGATCAAGCACATGTGAAAACTCTAGAGAGAGAGGCTAGTGCACACTCTTCTTTGGGTCACATCTAATTACAAGATTGAATACAAGTGAGTGAATGGACATATATGAATGGAAGGACTCTATCCTTCCTCTATTTATATGAGGTAAGGGAGGCCTGTTATCACACAGTTTGTAGCAAGGATAAAAGGCTTGAGGTTTGAAGGTCAAACTGGCATAACAGGAACCAATCCCACCCATTGTCACCACAATGGGATGGTTCTTTCTATTTAGGGAGGTGAGGCCCAGGGGAGACGGCCCCGGTGACCTGGGGTTTTGAGGAGGCAAGAGGATTGAAAGACAATGATAGATTTCCCCCTCACAGGTCACCACCAAGCAGATAGTCCCGGCTAAACAACCAATAATAAAGTAAAACCCCCAAAGATAAACCTGACTGAGACAAAGCAACAACAGATGATATATGCAAGCTAATTCAATGGGTTAGTACTTCATATAAATAGATGACTATCTGATAAACATATAAGCAATTTGACAATAAATGTTGACAAAGTCAATGTTTATCAATAGCAATGAAAATTGTATCACTTCACCAATAAATGTTGGAACAATATAGCATTCAATGTAACCAATCAACACTTCATTCAATAAATGCCTTAAATCACCATTCAATTGCTTACAAGACAAAACGTTTGCTGCACAAGGGTATTAATAGCAAGAGATGACTGCAACAACAGGTTAGTTAGGTTAGTTCTTACGCTAGGGTCAGTAGTTAGGGTTTGATTCAAAGAGTTTGTTTGTGATAAAGGTCACTTCAGCGCATGAGGTCTTAGGATCAGTGCCTTAGGGTTAAATGGAGTCAATAGTGCAGGACGCAAGAGCTGAAGGAGACAAGGTAAGAAGGTCAAGGACTAGAGGGAAAGGCTTTGGAGTGTTGCTAGAGCAAGGCCCAAAAGTCAAAACCCTAGGGGAGAGAGGCTCACCTTGGTGTAGGTAAACTAGGCCTCGGTGCTCTCTCCTCCTTCCTTACCTCAATGGAAAAACGACTAGTTGAAAGATGAAGCATAAAACAAAAACTAGAGGGTTTTGATGAAGCAAGGTGTTGCTACAACAAGGCCTTTTTAGCAAACCCTAGAGAGAAAACGACCCCAAGTGTAGTAGACCTAGGCTTAAGATGTCTCTCTCTTCTTGGCCTCTAGATAGTACAACTAGCAATAAATGAACAGAGAGAGAGAGAGAGAGAGAGAGAGAGAGAGAGAGAGAGAGTAGCAACGACTAGGCTTTCTACATCTTCAATGGATGAAAATCTCTCTCAAAGGGGTCATGAGACAAGGACCTACTTGTGTGCTTGTCACCTAGGGTTTTATTCAACAAAATCATAAACATATGCAAGAAATTAAACTACAACCATTCATTCAAGAAGTTTTGCAGAAAAATGCTTACAACTCACCAAGAAATATCAATGCAAACCCTAGTTGTAACACCTTCCTTCAAGAGAAATGCCAAGACATGCCAAAATAATCCTCCTTCAACAAGTGCACATCACTAAATCAACCAATAACCCAAGAGAGGGCGCAAATTTCAGACCTCACTAATGAGTGAGTAAGTTGTGATTTAAAATGAAGGTGAAAATCCTTCATTTATACCATTCCATGACCTAATTTTACATTTTAGGTCACGTAAAAAAGGTCGACAAGGAAAAAATACTAAAATCATACTGTTTTACATTAAAATGTCAAATTAAAACCCTAATCAAGCTGAAAAGAAGTAATAAGCCCCTTTAAGGGAGACGTCAGCCCCTTCTAGGGAAAATGGGGCATCCTGGATAAAACATTAGCCCTCCTTGGGCTTCTCCAACTTGCCACATGTGCCAATGCTGCCTAGCCTGCCTCCCAAGACCTCCATGATGCTGGATGACGTCATGGTCAAGATGGTGACATCCTAGGCCTTCCAAGGCCTACGTTCCATTGAAAGAGGGCCATCCCCCTAGGTCAAGCTCTGTCGGGGTGCCTCTAGTGGAACGTCCTCTTCTTCGCCGGTGCAAAGCTCCTGATCTATCTTTGTTCCGTCTCTGCCCCCTGATGGGGTCCTAACATCCATCTGATGGGCTCTTCAGCCCCATGGAGGTCCGAATTGATCATCTCCCCATGTGTACCGGTCCAAATGGTACCTTCCCGTCGGGCATGGTCTTGCACATCAAAAGCTACGCCCTCCATGGGCTCATCAGTCAGAGGGATCATAGCAATGTCAATCACATCTCATCATCAATATTATCAAACATGTGCATAAAATCCCTAATACATCAGTTAACAGCTCAAAGACGTTACACAAGCCTACAATACAAGTCTGGAGAAAAGGACAAGGCGTCCTATTAGTCTAGTGTCCACAGAAGAAGGAAAGTTCCTAGAAGAAACCTCATCCAAGCCATGTAAGTGGGTGATGTGGTCAGGGGATGTCTAAACATGTGGGTGTAGTGAGGGCCAAGGATGTAAAAATGTTACCTGTAGGTGCCTTTGTAGAAGGCGAGCTGTACCTGTCATGGATGCATTTTTTCCAAGCCCATTCTAGCCTTTTATTCTTTTATCTTTTATTGCTTTTTGTTCAAGAGCTAATCAAGGGACACTGCCCTGGCGTGGTGACCAGTGGTCCCAACGTTGACCACAAGTATTTTCACAGAAATGAGAAGGCTGGCTCGTGATGAGACCCCCTTTCCCTTGGCCATGCAACCAAGAGTCACTGCCTTGGCGTGATGACCAACTAATGGCAATGTCATACTGCTAGATACCCATGGACCTAATAGGCTGGCTCGTTTTGAGACCCCCTATCCTCTGGTTAGGCCTTGTTTTAGTATTTTTTTAGGGTCCCTCTTGTTTCTTGCTGAGAAGCTCTTTATTGCTTTCTCGGGGATCCCTGGGCAAAGCATCTCGAGGTTTTATTTTTAGGCTTTTATCTTTTACCAGCTTGCTTTTACCTTCTGGGCCTTTAGCCCCTTCTTCCCACGAGATAAGGTGCAATCCTGAAAATAGGTCACCCAATGTCTGGACAAGTGGAATGGGATAGGTGAGCGGGAAACAAGATAGAAAAGTGGTGCTATGATGGGAGCGAACGATGGCTTCAAGAAATCCCCCCCAGTGGCAAACCAAAACCTATAGACACAGGCTTGCTAGGGCACCCTGTCAATTCCCCCAAACATGGTCAAGTGGGCAAGTGTAAGATCCAAGCAGTTGTTAGAAATAAAAGGAAGCAGATGCATACATTCAAGGGTTTTGATGATCAAAGTGATACATACCATGATACCCGTACTAATTACCTCATGGAGCAAGAACCTTCTTTGACACAGGACCAAGCCGATGGTGATGGATGCTGTTGCTGCTGACAAAATAAAGATGTTGGAAGAAAGAAAAGGTGGGCCCTCCAGGGCCATGCTAAAGTCAATCCTGCTCTCGATACTCCATGTCTAGGATCTGTGGGCCTTGAGACATGATCTCCTAGTTATCCGAAAGTGGGGGATAACATCTGGCTCCAACTCGGGGACATGTGCTCACCGTAGAGCGCATGAGAACCTCAACATCTCTGGCATAACATGTTTACCTGCTTGATCTCAATAGCAATATCAGTAACAAAATGGGGCGGTAATTCCACCCCAACATTCATATAATATATAAGACTGAAATAAAGCAATCATAAATGCAAATGTGAAGGAAAATACTTACATGTACTTACCTGTTGGCTGGAGGTTGGGTGCAGTCAAATAACCAGTGAAGCCAATCCAGCAACGTCCCACAATACCTGCCTTTGTGCTTCATCACAGACCAAAATAGTGATAAGTTAAGCACAATAATAACATGAGTTAGAAAATGTATCATATCAATGGAAACTGTAAGGTCTAGCTCATGGAGGCGGGTGGGAGGGAAAAAGTGATGCCAAGACACGCCCTCAGGAGAGTGCTCAATCCATCTCAAAAATGGATCGTGAAAAGTCAAAGGTTCAAAAGACCGACTGGAAGAATCTGAATGCTGGCTACCTTGGACGTCTTCACAACTTGAGGCCTGAGAAGGGATTAGCAAAAACTGAAAGGATGACTGACCATTCCTAAAGGGGAGGCTGGAAAACTGTGATAATAAGCTTCTTCTTAAGGTACTCAACCTTCCCCTAAAATCCAGAATGAGGTTTTGTCTTATAGGAGACTTGGGATAAGGGACATGTTTCCAAACCATACCTTCAGTGACATAACGAGGTAAAGTGATCAAAGGGAGGTGGAAAATCTTATCACAAGTATCCTGCTTCAGGGAAGTAACTTCCTCATTTTTATCAAGATCTGAGCATAATGATGGTATGACCGAAAATTATCAATAGCAATGAAAATTGTATCACTTCACCAATAAATGTTGGAACAATATAGCATTCAATGTAACCAATCAACACTTCATTCAATAAATGCCTTAAATCACCATTCAATTGCTTACAAGACAAAACTTTTGCTGCACAAGGGTATTAATAGCAAGAGATGACGACAACAACAGGTTAGTTAGGTTAGTTCTTAGGCTAGGGTTAGTAATTAGGGTTTGATTCAAAGAGTTTGTTTGTGATAAAGGTTACTTCAGCGCATGAGGTCTTAGGATCAGTGCCTTAGGGTTAAATGGAGTCAATAGTGTAGGACGCAAGAGCTGAAGGACACAAGGTAAGAAGGTCAAGGACTAGAGGGAAAGGTTTTGGAGTGTTGCTAGAACAAGACCCCAAAGTCAAAACCCTAGGGGAGCGAGGCTCACCTTGGTGTAGGTAAACTAGGCCTCGGTGCTCTCTCCTCCTTCCTTAACTCAATGGCAAAACGACTAGCTGAAAGATGAAGCATAAAACCAAAACTAGAGGGTTTTGATGAAGCAAGGTGTTGCTACAACAAGGCCTTTTCAGCAAACCCTAGAGAGAAAACGGCCCCAAGTGTAGTACACCTAGGCTTAAGATGTCTCTCTCTTCTTGGCCTCTAGATAGTACGACTAGCAATAAATGAAGAGAGAGAGAGAGTGTAGCAACGACTAGGCTTTCTTCTTCTTCAATGGCTGAAAATCTCTCTCAAAGGGGACATGAGACAAGGACCTACTTGTGTGCTTGTCACCTAGGGTTTTATTCAGCAAAATCATAAACATATGCAAGAAATTAAACTACAACCATTCATTCAAGAAGTTTTGCTGAAAATACTTACAATTCACCAAGAAATATCAATGCAAACCCTAGTTGTAACACCTTCCTTCAAGAGAAATGCCAAGACATGCCAAAATAATCCTCCTTCAACAAGTGCGCATCACTAAATCAGCCAATAACCCAAGAGAGGGCGCACATTTCAGACCTCACTAATGAGTGAGTAAGTTGTGATTTAAAATGAAGGTGAAAATCCTTCATTTATACTATTCCATGACCTAATTTTACATTTTAGGTCAGGTAAAAAAGGCTGACAAGGACAAAATACTAAAATCATACTGTTTTACATTAAAATATCAAATTAAAACCCTAATCAAGCTGAAAAGAAGTAATAATCCCCTTTAAGGGAGACGTCAGCCCCTTCTAGGGCAAAAGGGGCATCCTGGAGCAAAACATTAGCCCTCCTTGGGCTTCTCCAACCTGCCACACGTGCCAATGCTGCCTAGCCTGCCTCCCAAGACGTCCACGATGCTGGATGACGTCATGGTCAAGATGGTGATGTCCTAGGCCTTCCAAGGTCAACGTTCCACTGAAAGAGGGCCATCCCCCTAGGTCAAGTTCTGCCGGGGTGCCTATGGTGGAACGTCCTCTTCTTCTTCGGTGCAAAGCTCCTGATCTATCTTTGTTCTGTCTCTGCCCCCTGATGGGGTCCCAGCATTCATCTGATGGGCTCTTCAGCCCCATGGAGGTCCGAACTGATCATCTCCCCATGTGTATCGGTCCAAATGGTACCTGTCCGTCGGGCATGGTCCTGCACATCAAAAGCTACGCCCTCCATGGGCTCATCAGTCACAGGGATCATAGCAATGTCAATCACATCTCATCATCAATATTATCAAACATGTGAAGAAAATCCCTAATACATCAGTTAACAGCTCAAAGACGTTACACAAGCCTACAATACAAGTCTGGAGAAAAGGACAAGGCGTCCTATTGGGCTAGTGTCCACAGAAGAAGGAAAGTTCCTAGAAGAAACCTCATCCAAGCCATGTAAGTGGGTGATGTGGTTAGGGGATGTCCAAACATGTGGGTGTAGTGAGGGCCAAGGATGCAAAAATGTTACCTATGGGTGCCTTTGTAGAAGGCGAGCTGTACCTGTCATGGATGCATTTTTTCCAAGCCCATACTAGCCTTTTATTCTTTTATCTTTTATTGCTTTTTGTTCAAGAGCTAATCAGGGGACACTGCCCTGGCGTGGTGACCAGTGGTGACAACGTTAACCACAAGTATTTTCACAGAAATGAGAAGGTTGGCTCGTGATGAGACCCCCTTTCCCTTGGCCATGCAACCAAGAGTCACTGCCCTGGCATGGTGACCAGCTAATGGCAATGTCATACTGTTAGATACCCATGGACCTAATAGGCTGGCTCGTGATGAATCCCCCTATCCTCTGGTTAGGCCTTGTTTTATTATTTTTTTAGGGTCCCTCTTGTTTCTTTCTGAGAAGCTCTTTATTGCTTTCTCGGGGATCCTTGGGCGAAGCATCTTGAGGTTTTATTTTTAGGCTTTTATCTTTTACCAGCTTGCTTTTACCTTCTGGGCCTTTAGCCCCTTCTTCCCACGAAATAAGGTGCAATCCTAAAAATAGGTCACCCAATGTCTGGACAAGTGGAATGGGATAGGTGAGCGGGAAACAAGATGGAAAAGTGGTGCTATGATGGGAGCGGACGATGGCTTTAAGAAATCCCCCCCAGTGGCAAACCAAAACCTACAGACACAGGCTTTCTAGGGCACCCTGTCAATTCCCCCAAACATGGTCAAGTGGGCAAGTGTAAGATCCAAGTAGTTGTTAGAAATAAAAGGAATCAGATGCATACATTCAATGGTTTTGATGATCAAAGTGATACATACCATGATACCCGGACTAATTACCTCATGGAGCAAGAACCTTCTCTAACATAGGACCAAGCCGATGGTGATGGATGCTGTTGCTGCCGACAAGATAAAGATGTTGGAAGAAGGAAAAGGTGGGCCCTCCAGGGCCATGCTAAAGTCAATTCTGCTCTCGGTACTCCATGTCTAGGATCTGTGGGCCTCGAGACATGATCTCCTAGTTATCCCTGAAAGTGGGGGATAACAAGGCCAACAATACAATGTGGGCCTTAGGCCTTACAAGCAACTTACAATGAGCAGGCCAACACAGGTGAGATGTGTTAAATTTGGCAGCATCGACAGTCATTCTCCGATGAGAGGCCATATGGGCCATCCCGAGGCTAGCCAGGGAGATTTGGAGAATCAACTAGTCTTGTGAGGTATTGACAAAATTCAGGGGGAACGTACAACCTCTGTGAGTCAAACCAAAAGTCAGGACGAACGAGATGCTATGTGAGTCTAATGCAAAAGTCAGGGGGAACATACAACCTCTGTG
>JASDQU010504547.1:39593-60922 GCA_032191745.1 Picea mariana | reverse complement strand
TGAGCATAGACAGACTAGTGCAAAAGTCAGGGGGAACATGAGCCTAGTCAAACCTTGTGAGCCATGAGCAAAAGTCAAGGCATCTAGCAAAAGTTAGGTTGAATATAAAATTCCTATGAGTTCGAAACAAACGATATTCCTAATATTGCAAATGATATTCCTAATATTGCAAATGATATAAATGTATTGATCTAGTGCGTTGGCACGTGTAACATTATCCACCATGAAGAGAATTTCGAATTGCCTTGTAAAGATTCTAGTTGTAAATGAAGTCTCAAGTCTAGTTCTATTTTAGAACTAAAAGTGTAATGCTGAGTTGTAACTGAAGTCTTAAATCTAGTTCTATTTTAGAACTTAAGTGTAATGTTGAGTTGCACCTGAAGTCTCAAGTCTAGTACTATTTTAGAACTAAAGTGTAATGTTGAGTTGCAACTAAAGTCTTAAGTCTAGTTCTATTTTAGAACTAAAGTGTAATGTTGAGTTGCAACTGAAGTCTTAAGTCTAGTTCTATTTTAGAACTAAAGTGTAATGTTGAGTTGCAACTAAAGTCTTAAGTCTAGTTCTATTTTTGAACTAAAGTGTAATGCTGAGTTGTAACCGGTCTCAAGTCTAGTTCTAAGTTCGAACTAAAGTATGAAGCTGAGTTATGATTAACTCATGCAAACAGGTTACTATTTCGAGTCTCTCCTCTTCTCCTCTTCAACCTAGATAAGCAGAGGTTGAACCCTCTCTTCAATACAATTTTGATATGCAGGTTAAGGGTTAAGCTATAGAGGCACATATCGGTGATAAAGAGGCAGCATACCAAAGCAGCATATCAGTGTTGTATATCAAAAATAGAGGCAGCATATCAGAAGGTCTTTGTCAGGTCAGAGTCATTTTGGCAAGCTCTTTAAGAGAAGAACCTTCATGGTGGATATTTGTAAGTGATCTTACATTATTAATGCAATAAAGGAATATCGTTTGTTGGGGTTTTTCTCCCTGTACAGAGTTTCCCCAGGGTATATGTGTTGTTGATGTTCTTGCTTACTCATCTACATAGTTATTGCTATTCGATTATGATTTGGTATTGTTGAAGTGTATTAAGATGGAATCAAAGTGTTGAAGAAAATAAAAGAATTAATCCGCATAAGAAATCAAGCTCATAATTTAACAAGATGCTACATTCTATGGTACATGTGTCATGCTCCAAGGTGAAGTCATATACAATAAGGGCTCCAAGATGATGTAGCTACATAAGGTAAGTCCGCATCCCTTCGTCACAAGCCTCCACGGACTCCATCGATTCTCCTAAGCAATGTACTCCACTGGGTCAATTGTCCCCTATTAGAACATTATCGCAACCTAGGTGTCCTCGAGCCAACTCCAAGTCTCTAAACATGAATCCGAGCAATCCCATGCTATCTAGGGCCTGATGTCTTCCTCTAGGATGCACAACTCTCCACCTCCCAAGTGGGGCGTTCTCCAAGTAAGCAAACTCTCCATGTGGCCACAATGGAGGTCGGCCACCATTTTGTCAAGAGAAATCCAATGCCTAATGGAAGAATACCAAGCCAACACCTATTTGAGGTCAAGCAATCATTGAGCAAACTGTCTCCACTATGCAAATCCATCATGAACCATATCCCATGCGCCAATCCATCTCAGACTATCCAAGGGTTGAATATACACCCATGTACCCTAAATCTCGTGAATCACTCCACACATGATGTAAACACTTTTAGAGTAACCCAAAAAGCTAACTCTCGCTCTTTATGAGGAAAGTGTTTACATTACGATTTTTTCTAGTTTAAAAAAATCGTGATTTTTTTAGGGCCAAAATTTTGTCTGCCCAAAAAAGTCGTGATTTTTTGAAACGTCGCCGATTTTTCGACAAGTTTTTCAACACTGGTTTTATCACAAAACTCTAGTCTCCAATCTCCAAGGGATAAACCCTAACCCAAGACCTCCAAGATGTTCCAAGATACTCCAAGAAGACCAAGAAACCCTATTGACGAGAGAGAGAGAGAGAGAGAGAGAGAGAGAGAGAGAGAGAGAGAGCACATGTGAAGACTCAAGAGAGAGAGGCTAGTGCACACTCTTCTCTGGGTCACATCTAATCACAAGACTGAATACAAGTGAGTGAATGAACATATATGAATGGAAGGACTCTCTCCTTCCTCTATTTATATGAGGTAAGGGAGGCCAACGGTACAATGTGGGCCTTAGGCCTTACAAGCAACTTACAATGACCAGGCTAACATAGGTGAGATGCTACATTCTAAGGTACATGTGTCATGCTCCAAGGTGATGTCATATACAATAAGGGCTCCAAGATGATGTAACTACATAAGGTAAGTCCACATCCCTTTGTCACAAGCCTCCACGGACTCCATCGATCCTCCTAAGTAATGTACTCCACTGGGTCAACTGCCCCGTACTAGAACACTATCGCAGCTTAGGTGTCCTCGAGCCAACTCCAAGCCTCCAAACATGAATCTGAGCAATCCCATGCTATCTAGGGCCTGGTGTTCTCCTCTAGGATGCACAACTCTCCACCTCCCAAGTGGGGCATTCTCCAAGTAAGCAAACTCACCATGTGGCCACAACACAGGTCGTCTACCAATTTGTCAAGAGAAATCCAATGCCTAAGGGAAGAATACTGTTATCGCACAAGTTGTAGGTTGGGCAAAGCCCCACCCAACCACTAATTGGCGACAACTAAGAGGTCACCTACCCACTGTCACTTTAGGCAGGTGTCCCTGTCACTTTAGAGGTGAGGTAGTCACCTCAAGGGGGGAATCCCGGTGACCCTAGGGGGAATGAGATGAAGATGGAGGAAAGATGGAGATGAAGTCCCTAGAGGTCAAATCTAAATGATGTGAAAGGGTTGAAATGATGTCTTGGGAAAGTCCAAGGGTTGCCAAGTAAGTTGAGTGACTTGCCAATTGTGAATACCTGCCCGAGACACAAGGAAAACCAAGCATATAGTATAATATGTTAGCTGGACAAGCAAGTTAAGCTTGCTGTCCCTAATTTGCAGCAACAATAAATGATATATATCAGCTCAATAAAGGTAAAAAGGGCTGCATAATAAGTGCTAAGTATGTGATAAATAAACAAGAGATAAAGTTAGTGGAAGCTAGTTCAACTCACCAATGATTAAGGTACAACTTTAGCACAAATAGCAAGGCTGAAACAAAAGCTTACTGCAGAGATATTATCAGCCTTATGGGTGTAGAAAACTTGTTACAACAGCAGTAAAATCAGCCACTGAAATCAGTAAAGAAACCACTCAAGAAATGTCTTAAACCAAGTAGAATATGTTAGCAAACCTTTAGCGAATTTTGATGGTTAAAGCACAAGTTATAAGTGGTTTTATGTTAGGGTTTCTGCAGTCAAATTATCAGCCTTATGGCTGTAGCAAACCAAGCCCTATATCAGCAAAACTATCCGACAAAAATCACTTGTAAATAGCTCAAAGGATGTGCCTAGGTTAGTAGAGGGTTAGGGCAGAAATTTAGGCCTAGTCTAGCGTTATTTTAGGAGCTATTTAGGGTTAGTGCAGCCCTAATGGCTGTAGGTAGTGTTTATTACAGCAGCAATTTGTAGTGGTTGAAAGGAGACGCCTCAATGAGGCAAGAGAGCCAAAGGCTCAAGGAACGTTTCCCCTAAGAGAGAGTCTTAAAACTTATAAAATCATGTTTTCCAAGGAAATAATTTTGTTTCTCCAATGCAATAATAAATGACTAGCGCTCTTAATAATTGGGTTAATGGGGTCATGCAAAGAAAGAGCTAGAGAAGCTACCTCCTTGGGGGTGTAAATCCTCTTACTCCCCAAGGCACGTTTCTCTAGCTAGGGTTTAAACTAAGAGGGTGTATGCCCTTATACTTCTCTTAGCAAACCCTTGTTTAACCAATAACATGTAGCATAAAATAATGAAGACTATGGTGGGGGTGTATGCCCTTATACTTCCCACCTAGCTCCTAGCACAATAACCTTGACTTGAAACAAATGATAGCATGAAAGTAAAAACCATACCAATTCAAGGAAAAATGCTAAGATAATCCACCACAATAGAAAGAGAGAAGCCTTCCAAGGCTAGTGCATCACTTCCATCAACCATACATCAAGAGATAACCATAAACAAGAACACAAGAGAGACAATTTTCCAAAGGTAGCGAAAATTTCAGACCAAGTTGTTCTCATAAGAGGGAGAGTTAGGATAAAATGAGATCTTATGATCTCTTATTTATACAAAATGTCACCAAGGTGACTCGTCAACATATTTAGGGGTAAACCACAAGACTAGGGGTCAACAACCCTAATCTTGCCCTCTTAACAAAGTAATTCATTTAAAATTCACCTTTGCACATAAGAAAACCCTAATTTAGAAGGATGTCACCCCTTTAGGGGACCTTTGGCACTAAAAGGAGGTCGTTGGTGATGGAGGAGAGTGGATAGGCTTCCCAAAGCCACTTGTCAAGCATCGAGACCACTTCCTTCATGATTCCTTCAAAACGTCCTTGTGCCAATGCATGTCACCTCACCACCAAGCCCTAACCCCCCTGTTGATGATTGTAGCTTCATGAGACATTCTCCAGGTCGTACTCCTCTAGACTGAGTTGAGATGATCTGTGAGAACGCTTATGTGATAGATGAGTCGTACTCCTGTGGACTGAGTTGAGATGACTTGTGTTGGTCTTTTGTCGTGCTCCTGTGGACTGAGTTGAGATGACTTGTGTTGGTCTTTTGTCGTGCTCCTCTGGACTGAGTTGAGATGACTTGAGATGGTTTCCTGTCGTACTCCTATGGACTTAGTTGAGTTGACTTGAGATGGTTCTCCAGTTCGTATTCCTATGGATTTAGTTGAGTTGATCTGTTGAGAGTGACGTCCCTTGTGGTTGAGCACATGTGGACTTGTCCCTAGTGGCAGAGCACTAGAGGATGTGTGTGAGACCTCTTGCTATATTGTCAAAGAGTAAGACTATTGTGTAACCCTAATTTGAATTGTAAAGGGTGCAAGTTGGCTCTACTATGTAAAGATAATTAATACTGTGTAAAAGATTAATTATATTATTGAGTTGTACAAGTCGGCCCTATTGTGCCAATAGACACATCTATTTGATGAGTTAGGTGATGTATTTATAAGAGAGATACATCCCCATTGTGGATCATATCTCATTCTCTCATAAACACATTGTGGAGATCTGAAATTTAGTGCGCACTTCTTCTTATGCGCTAGCTTTCTTGGTCATAGAGCACCCTCTTGTGTGCGCTAGGGTTTATGGTGTGAAGGTTCTTCTCTTGGCAATGTAGTAAAGGGTTGCTAGGTTTTTCCCTTGGTTGAGAAGGGTTTTCCCAGGATATCTTCTTGTGTCTTGTGCATGGTTATTCTTCTTGTGATCTTGGTTTACTGCAACTATTGTATTTTGTGTTGCTGCATTGTTTATGGTTCATGTTCATGCTAAATTGAAAAGAAACTACATGAGATTGAGCTAGCATTAAAAATTCGACATAGTATCAGAGCAGTGTTCCTGAAAGAGCCATTGCACAAGCTAATCTAGCAACTTCCAAGCTAGCCATCACCTTCTTGCTGCAAATGCAAAAAGGGCTCTTACCTTTTTCCTTCTCAAGCTAGTTTTAGCACTTTCTCTTGAGCGTTGGGCCTAAAAACTTCATAGGCAGGTACGACCTAGTCTAGCGCATCACCTGCAACTCTCAGATTAAAAATTGAAGAAGTTTGGATTGTTGGCCCTAGGGTTTCTGCAGATTTCAGCTTCTAGGGTTTCTACAGGTCGTTGGGGAACTTTTGCAGCTCGCTGGGATTCTTTTGACTCTCTAGGACTTCTTGTTGGCAGTCATAAGCCCAACAAACCTCCCAGAGACTTCCTCTTGAAAAATGCTAGGGTTTCTAGCCTAGCCGTTAGGATTTGTGAAGAATTTGCAAACCATGAGGAAGAGAAATTGGTGGAAGATAGGCTTGATTGAAGGAACTCTACCATCAACAACAACCGATGAAGAGAAGGCTGAATGGAAGATAGATGATGTCAAAGCTAGGAAGATAATCATCTACTCGGAACCATTGAATCAAAGTATCAGTGGAAGAGCAGATTTACCTCAGTTTGATCGTCTATGGGCAGACTGCACTCAAGAGGACCAAAAGCAAGATTGAGCATGATTGTAGACTAAGGTAAGTTTTGTACTACATTCCTTATTTGATTTCATCATTACTCTATAGTAGCTTGCATTTGATAATGAAGGGTATTATCCCTGGTATGGGAGCCCTCATGACTTGGACCATTATCCCTGGTGCGGGAGTCCAATTTTTTCTTGGTTGGTTATTGTCCCTAGTACAGGAGGCCATTTTGGTTGTAATCCCTACGGGAGGCCACCTTGTTTATTATCCTAGTATGGGAGGCTAGATTTCTTATTTCATTATTGAAGGGCCATGATCCTTGGTAAGGGAGCCCATATTCCTCCTTGGTTAGTAAAGTATTGTAGAGGCAGTAGAGGACCTGCGAAGGCATGGGATGTCTCCAGGATAGCAACACATGAAAATGATGTCACAATTTCCTCTAGGACAAATGTTTATCCTTCAAACTTCAGAGGGAGTCACTTGACTCAAAGGGAGTAAAACTATTTTGAAAAGAAAGAAGAGGCAATACCTTCTCCCCCTTCAGCAGTTTAGAGGGAGACAGTTACTGATCCAGTTGATTTTCCAAGACATTGCAGTAGGCCAGAAGAGGCCTGCATGGGCTCGACAGACTCTGCAGAAGGCAGAGGGACATGTAGCTCCTCGTGTTACATTCCGAGAGAGAAAGAGACCACAGAGATTTTCGAGCTATGTTTCTGCTATGAGCCATGTTATCACACAGTTTGTAGTTGGAGTAAAAGACGGATGAATGAAAGGCAAACTGGCGAAACTGAGACTATCCTACCACTGTCACCCCAATAGGATAGCTCTTTCTGCTTAGGGTGGTAGGCCCAGGGGAGACGTCCCCGGTGACCTGGGGTTTTGAGAAGGCAAGTGATATTTTTGCCCTCACAAGTCACCACCGATTAGAAAGTCCCTGCTAATCAACCAATAAAGATAAAGAATAACCAAAAAGTGTACCTGCCCGAGACAAAGCAACAAGGAAACTATACATGTGCAAGATCACTTGCTGGTTAGTACTTCACATAATCAAAGACTTTCTGATATAAAGCAATTGACCAATAATATAAGTGAAGCAAATCAATGATATAAACTAGCAATGATTACAATATGTCACTTCACAATAAAGGCTAAAGAAGCTTCACAATTATCAATGGCAATCAATGTAACAATATTAATGCTAGAAGCAATGCTTTAGCCAATCATTCAATTGCTTTAAAGACACAATAAATGTTGCATGGATATGCTTACAACACAAAAAGATGATGACAGCAATAGGGTTAGTAATTGTTAGTCTAAAGCTAGGGTTAGAAGGAGTTAAAGGTTGTTCAAGAATATTTAGAAGTTGTGTGTGATCAAGGTACTCAACACAAGAAGTCTTAGATCAATGCGTTATTAGGGCAAATGGAGTCAAAACAGCTACAAATGTTGAAGGGACGAAATGATAGTGATAGGGCTAAAGACAAGAGAGTTAGATGTTGAAGTGTTTCTAAGGCAAGGCCTCAACAATGAAACCCTAGGGGAGAAAGGCTCACTAAGGTGTAGAAACCCTAGGCCTTAGTGCTTTCTCCTCCTTCTTTAGCTCATTGACAAGATAAGAACGACTAGCTTGAGTAATGCATGCTATGGCTAAGGACAAGAGAGTTTGATGATGAAGTGTTGCTAAGGCAAGGCTTCATCAATCAAACCCTAGGGGAAAACGACTCACTAAGGTGTAGAAACCCTAGGCCTTAGTGTGTTTTCCTCCTTCCTTGGCTCAATGAAAAGAATAAAAAAACTAGGCTAGAAGAGTAGAAGTAGAGTGTTGCTATGGCAAGGCTCTATCTCTGTTCAACAAATCAAAATGGCTCTTAGCTTAACTTAGTAGGGACATGAAACAAGGACATTAACAAGTGCTTGTCCCCTAGGGTTTAATCCAACAAATTATAATAACAAAATGCAAGTAAACAATACCATAGCCATTCAATAAAGAAGCGTTTGCAGAAATTCACTTACAATTCACCAAGCATTCATATAGCCAAACCCTAGTTGTAAACCTTCCACCAAGAAAATGCCAAAATAGCCAAGAAAGAGACTCCTTCAACAAGCGCGCATCAATTTTCAGCCAAAAACCCTAAAGGAGGGCGCAAATTTCATACCTCACTACGTGTGAGTGAAAGATGATGTCTAAAATGAGAGTTTTAGCTCTCTACTTATACAATACCAAGTAACCTTAATAAAATTTAGGTCACCAAAAGGCCGACAAGGCCAAAATAGCAAATAATACTGTTTTATATTAAATGTCATAAATTAAATCCTAATCAAGCAAAAGTAAGACGTCATGCCGTTTCTAGGGTGATGTTAGCCCTTTTTAGGGCTGCATTGGCTTCCTGGAGCAAAACGTTAGCCCTCCTTGGGCCTCTCCAAGTTGCCACACGTGCCATAACTGCCATAACTGCCTCCCCAAAACGTCCACAATGCTGGATGATGTCATGGGCATCCTGGGTGACGTCGTGGGCCTTCCAAGGCCAACGTTCCAATGGAGAGGGCACAACCCCCCCTAGGTAAGGCTCTGCCAGGGTGCCTCTGTGGAACGTCCTCCTCTTCTTCAGTGCAAACCCCTCTGTCCTGTCTCTGCCCCCTGCCGGGGTCTCGACATCCATCTAGTGGGCTCTTCAGCCCCATGGAGGTCCGAACTAATCATCTCCCCATGTGTACCTGTCCGCCGGGTATGATCCTGCACATCAACAGATACGCCCTCCATGGGCTCATAAGTCACAGGGATCATAGCAATGTCAATCACATCCAATCATCAATTTTATTAAACATGTGCATAAAACCCCTTTTACCCAGTCAAGTGCTCAAAGACATTATACAAATATGCAAGGCAAGTTTGGAGGAGGTGACAGGGCATCCTATTGGGCTAGTGTCCACTGGAAAAGGGATGTTTCTGGAAGCGATCATAGCCAAGTCATGTTAATGGGTGAGGTCGATAAGGGATGTCCTGACAAGGGGTACAATGATAGCAGGGAAATGAAAGGCTTACCTGTGGGTGCCTTTGTAGAAGCCGAGCTGCACCTGTCCTGGATGCAAATGTTTCCAAGCCCATTCATGCCTTTTATTCTTTATTCTTTATTTCTTTTTCTTTCAAGAAACTAATCAGGGGACATTGCCCTGGTGTGGTGACCAGTGGTGGCAATGTTACCCACAAGCACTTTCACGGAAATGCGAAGGCTGGCTCGTGATGAGACCCCCTTTCTCTTGACCATGCAACCAAGAGCCACTACCCTGGCGTGGTAACCAACTGCTAGTAGTGTCATACCGCTAGATGCCCATGGACCTAATAGGCTGGCTCGTGATGAGACCCCCCATCCTCTGACTAGGTCTTGTTTTATCATTTTTATGGGTCCCTCTTGTCTCTTGCTGAGAAGCTTTTTACTGCTTTCTCGAGGATCCCTGGGCAAAGCATCTCGAGGTTTTATTTTTAGGCTTTTATCTTTTGCCAGCTGCTTTTACCTTCTGGGCCTTTAGCCCCTTCTTCCCACAAGGCAAGGTGCAATCCTTGAATGATTGGCCAACCCAATGCCCAGAACAATGTAATGGGATGGATGAGTGGGAAGCAAGATGGAAAGTGGTAAGTATGACGGGAACAAACGATGACTTTTCAGAGATCCCCCAGTGGCTACTCAAAACCTATGGGCACAAGCTTACTAGGGCATCCTATCATTCCCCCCAGACATGGTCAAGTGGATAAGTATAAGATCCAAGCACCCATTAGAAACAAAAGGAATTAAATGCACATATTGAAAGGTTTCAAGGATCAGAGTGACACATACCATGATACCCAGACTCATTATCTCATGGAGCAAGATCCATCTCTGCTACAGGACCAAGCCGAGGTGATGGATGTTGCTGCTGCTGACAAAGTGGAGGCACTGAAAGGAAGAAAAGATGGGCTCTCCAGGGCCATGCTTAAGTCGATCTGGCTCTCGGTACTCCATGTCTTGGACCCGTGGGCCTCGAGACATAATCTCCTTAGTTATCCCTAAAATGGGGGATAACAAGCCACATCATTGATATTGAGCCTTCTTGTCATGGAGAAGCAACAGGTCAGCAGGTTTGGCAAGATGCCATGGCCGAAGAATATCGGTCCATCATGAAGAATGATGTGTGGGATATTGTTCCAAGATCGAAAGGGAAGTCTGTAGTGACTTCCAAGTGGATCTATAAGACCAAACATGCAGCTGATGGAAGTGTCGAGAAGTACAAAGCAAGATCTGTGGCTAGAGGATTCTCTCAGGTGGAGGGAATAGATTATGAGGAGACATTTGCTGCTGTTTTCCGATACACTTCCATCCGTATGATATCACAACCCCCCGAGATAAAGATTCTTTGGAAGTGGGTTTGAATTTTTTTTTAATTTTCCAATGCTCTCTCTGAAGCCTGCCCTGAACTTTGAGAACCATGATTCATTCAGTAGCCTTTTTCATTTTAAGTATTGAAAATACATTTTTGCTGTCATCTTCTTCTTTGTCCTAGTTCATCTTGGCTCTGATTTTGGACCATTTAGCTCTATTTTATCCAAATAATCTTAAGTTGACGCTCGAAAGTTCCAACTCAACTTCGTTTTTCTAGATTAAAAAGATCAACTTCCAATTCCTCCCTCACTTAGTTGAGTTGAGCTCAGAGATGCTGCTCATTAGCTTTACGGCTCAGAGCAATTATTCTCCCCCATCTTCTAAGAAACTTTGTTTCTATTTCAACAGCAGTTTCCCACTATAAGATCTAACCTGAACAACATTCTGGGCATTGTACAAGGTTCCACTCTCTTGACACAACCTGCACAATAAAAGTGAGATGAAAAGTGTTTTTAATCATCACATAATCAAATTAGATAGCATTCAGATACTGTTGTTAACCTCACATGGCTTCAAGCAGCTGGAGGTGGCTAATCTTGCTCAGTAACAAAGGCATTTCACTGAATAGGCCTTCTGATATATTTTCCTCTGCTATTCCCCTATATGTAAAATTAAGTAGGTTTCTTGATCTAAACTAGATCCCAGCAATTTAAAACAATTGAATGAAGAAAGATTTTCAGTAATATTTAGATAAAACATTTTACAAGCAACAATGAGAGAATTTGTTTTTGTAATCTAAACAGAGAACATGATTTCCTTTTGGGTTGGAATTCCAGCCCAAATCTTTGGTAAAGTGTGAGGATTGTAATCACTCATGTGAGCTGAATGCCCTCCGCTTGTGGGTTTTCTATCTACACTTGTTCTATATTTGTTTAAGTACTCTCCCATTTTTTCTTTTGGCTCTTATATTTGTTCTTAAATTTTGTATTTTCTTTTGGTCATTATTACTTTTGGCTTGAAAATTAAATTATATCTGACATGTAGATATCTATTCTCTTAACCAGTATGTGCTGTTTTTTTTTTGGAGTAAGCTAGTATATGACTGTTTTTGTGAATGCAGGTACTTACTGTGTCTGCAGACAAATCTGCTAAAATATGGGAGATTAGTGAAACTGGTAATGGAACGGTGAAGAAAACATTGACTTTTGGAAGCCAAGGAGGAGCTGATGACATGCTAGTTGGCTGCCTTTGGTTAAATGACCATCTGATTACTGTTTCTCTTGGTGGTGTGGTCAGCTTACTCTCTGCAATTAATCCAGATAAACCACCAAATACAATTTCTGGTCACATGAAAAGTATAAATGCAATTGCATTATCTCTTCAAAGTGGACAAAGTGAGGTCTGCTCAAGCAGCTATGATGGTGTAATTGTTAGATGGATTATTGGAGTTGGCTATGCTGGTCGTGTAGAGAGGAAAGATAGTACCCAAATCAAATGCCTGGCAACAATTGAAGGAGAGCTGGTAACTTGTGGTTTTGATAATAAGGTGAATCCTCCTTCCTGCTTAGGACTTGTGAACTTTGTATCTATGTCTGAGCACTTGTTCTCATGGTTTGTTGAAAAATGCACACTGATTTTCTTCTCTTTCAACATGATCTACGTCTTAATAAATTATATGGGTCAAAGAAAATGTAGGCATGTATCATACAGTTGATTACAATGAGGGATTGAAAAGTGTCATAATTTGTGTTTATTGTTATGTGCACAAGCTTTTTACAGTTTGTAATTTAGATCACTTTGCTTTAAGTTTTATGTCATTCCCAATAGTTGAATCTTAAAAGTGTCCTGTTGGATACGACTAAATTGTTTTCTTATTCTTACCATAATGCCATTTGTAAATAGAGAGTAAAATGTCTTCTGATGTCCGTCTGTTCATAACCAACTTATGACCAAGGTATACACTATAAGAAATATAGGAAGTTAATAAAACCAGATTAGCACGCCATGTTGGAAGTTCACTTTGCCTTGCTGAACCCCAATGTTTAGGAGAACTAACTGTTTGGTACTGGTCTAGCATTCATTTATCCAATAATTTACAATTTAAATGCCCTTGGGCCTTACCTAGATTGCAGAGAAGATAATCTTAACAAAATTGACAATTAACAACCCAAACATGTGTTTTACAATACTTGGGAGCATCTGGATTTGTGAACAACAACAATGTAAGAATGGCAAGGATTGTTGGCTCATTTATCATGTCCAAATTAGATGTTGGTTGTAATGTCCCTTTCCCATTGATGACTCCAGGAGGAGCCACTGAGTAGCCTATATTGGTTCCCATAGGATATAGTCGGAAGAAAAGGGAATAACGGAATTATTTAATGTCATTTATCAGAAAAGCCTAAGTTGAAAGTGACATTAAGTAATAAAAGTGTTGAAATATTGTAACTGCAAAGAGTATTCTATTTATTATTGATGTATTATTCATTGGATCAATCCCCTTTTGTGGATTGATCATGTTGGGCATTGTAAATAACCAAATCCCCTTTTGCGGATTGGTCAAACCCTAATTGTAATATGCAAAATGAGAAGTCGGCCCCTAGAATAAATAAAGGTGGTTCTAACCACCCAGAAAGAGAAGTCGGCCCTGCCAGTGAAAAGACACTTTCTTTTGGTACCTGCCAGATTGTATAAATAAAGGAGGCCAACGCCTCATTTGTTCACTCACTCACTTGATCATCCAGAGCGCAAGTTTGGAGCTGCAGTTGGAGAAGAAGGAAGAGAGAGAGGCACATTACTTGGGAGAGGAATTTCTGTAGTGTTTGGTTTATTCTCTTGGCATTGTATTGGCTATCTATATTAAGGAAGTTTTTGCTGGGTTTTCTCCCCCATGAGGGTTTCCCAGGATAAATGATGTGTCTCTTGTGATTGTGTTTTTCTCAGTGATCCTATCTATTCTATGGTTATCTAGTGAATTGAAAAGAAACCTAATAATAGCTTAAACTCTAACATGGTATCAGAGCTAAGCTGAAGAGAGCATCTTTCACAAGAAGAAGAAAAACGTCACTATTGTCGTACATGAAAATTAGGGCTTTTTATTGAGGAATTTCAGCCCAAAAGCCATCTAGAAAAGTGCGCCCTAACTCAAGGAACTCTTTGGCACCTTCAACACACCTTTTCAGTGGATAGAACTCCCAGATAGTGAAACCCTAGTTTTCACCGGTACCAGAAGTACCAGAAAACCAGAAGCACCAGAAAACTAGAAGTACCAGAAAACCAGAAGCACCAGTGCAGAAATCCCCTGGTCAAGTTTGAGGGGGTAAAATTTGGATTTTCAGAAATTTGACTGCACCGGCTTACTCGCCTCAGCGCAACGCATCTAGCCCCTGGATTAGAATTTCAAAATTTGAAGTTTGAAAAATTAGGGTTTCCTCATAAAACTCTAAGTTAGAGTTGCAATTACAGTTTCAGAATAAGTTGCAGTTGCAGTACCAGTTGCAGTCACCCTTGAAGTTCTTAAGAGTTGGTAATTATTACCGCTGCTACTAGATGGTGCCACTACCCGCAAATGCTATCATAGGTATGTACTCACATATGTTTAAATTGTTAAGCTTTAAAGGGTATTTGCAGGAGAAGGGATCTCTTGCCATAGATCCAGAAGGATCTCAAGATCCAACACATTCAGAGGAATAATGCAACCTAGGTTTGACTATTCTAATATACATCTCTATCTGTTATGACATTATTTTGATCTAGGTTGCATGTTGAAGCTATGACCATCATACTAACCTTTGGTCAAAATTAAAGTCAAGGTATTAGATGGATTAAAATTGAGATCATAGAGTTTATTCTCTAACCCAACCTTCTGTCAAGATAGCATATTGTCCTAGTATAAAAGACAGGTTCAAGAAAGCACTTTTCATCTTGAGTGAAGGAGACTTGGAAGAAATGCAACACACTCATTCTTGAGGACAAGACTCCAGGTTCTAGGTTTGATTAATTAAGTTGATAAGATTCAAAGTTGCACATGACAAAGTTGATAACTACCCCATTACAAGTAAACACTATAGTTGAGGTAGTAGTCTTTGAAGAGTATTATACTTGGTATCATGTGGGCATATTGAGATAAATGCTTAATGTAACGGATACAACTAACATCTCCTCTAGGAGAAACTTCTTGTGTTGATCCCAGGTGACCATGGAGGAATGTTTGATCACAACACTAGAAGAGTGTTGACCTCATTTCGGATTGTATTTCTTACTTTTGATCTTTGCTTCAGACAGGTCACAAGTGATAGCTCTAAAGGATCTATTGTGATGATTATTCGTGTTTTTGTTTTATCTACTATTATCAAAAGAGTATTATTCTTGCTTGCTGTTTTGTTGACCTTGTCTCAAGTCACAGGTGATAACCTTGAGGAAGCTATAGTGAAGGTTGCTGAAGGCAACATATTATATGAGACATAAAGCAAACTATGTACATGACCATATACACTCATGTACCAAAGAAGATGAAGAAGAAGCTATCTCTTGAGATTCAGAGTATCTCATATGAAGATTGATTGAAAGAAGCAGAAGGCTCCAAAGATTACCGAACATTAGAACGGGAAGCAGATCTCGTTTCAACACCAAGTATACCCTGTAAGAGATGATGAAGTCCTTGTAGACTCAGAAGAAATCGAGAGTAAGCCTGATCTTAGAAAGGATCAGATGAAGAGACAACTTCCAGGACTGGGAGACAGATCTCATGAGAAGACTAGATCGTAGCTTCAGAAACTTCTAGGAGATATGAAATCTCCTGGGAAGATTCCCTTGTTTCAGTAACAGAGAAGGAAGCTAGTCAGAAAGACTAGGATATGGATTCTTCCGTGAGACTAGAAGAGAAGTCAGTATTGACTTCCAAGATTGATCTGTACAGATCAAGCATGTTGCAGATGTATAAAGCCTGATGTGTGTCTAGAGGATTCTCCCAACAAGAGGGAGAAGACTATGACGAGACACTTACTCCAGTAATTGAAGAAATAGTTCCAATATTTATGAAGACAACCAGAACAACCATGATTCATATATAGTATGAGATGCTGGAGGAGCAATCCCCATATTTTAAATTGAGTGGTAGTTGGTGCATTACATTAGTTGGGTCATGAAGACATGACTACAATGAAAGATAGAGTTACCTCCATGAAAGAAGAAGAGCTACCTTCAGTATCAGTTATTGAGCCACTCTCAGTTTCAGATGAAGTTTTCCATGATGGAGTAGAGGAGTTACTCCCGGACGTCAACAGTCACAGTGAGAATGGAGCAACCATTCTCAGCCTCAGAGCAGCTACAGGTGCAAAGTCCCAGTTCTAGAAGGAACAGTTGTAGAAAGAGGAGAGGACATACTCTCAAGCAGTGAGACAGATAGTGCTTTGCAGAGAGCACATAGAGCTAGCACATGATTGTGCAAATTGAGTTGCGGCTAAGCAAGTGTACCGGATGGGTACAATGCAATGAGAAAATTTGATTTGAAGATAGAAGATAGAAAGACTCATGTCTGCCGGTTGAAGGAAGCTCTGTACGTGTTGAAACAAGCTCCTAGAGCTTGATATGGAAGGATTGACAGTTTCCTGACGAGCTTGGGCCTTACCAAGAGTAAAGCTGATTCTAACCTTTACTTCAAGGTTATGAATGATGAGCCAGTTATATTGCTGTTGTATGTGGATGACTTATTCTTAACTGGAGAAGAAAAGCTAATCACTGAGTGTAAGAAGAAGCTCGCTGCAGAATTTGAGATGAAAGACCTTGGCCTAATGCACTATTTCTTAAGTCTTGAGGTATGGCAGAGCCCAGAGAGAATCTTCCTTAACCAAGGGAAGTATGCAGTTGAAATACTGAAGAGATTTGATATGTTGGAGTGCAAGTCCATGAATACACCCATGGAAACAAAGCTGAAGCTGCTGGTTGACTCTTCGTCAGAATTGATTGATGCTACGCTATATAAACAGATCATTGGATCGTTGATGTATCTGACGAACACCAGTCCAAATATTTGTTTTGTTGTGAACACCTTGAGTTAGTTTCTGGTAGAACCCAAACATGTTCACCTAGTTGCTGCAAAACATGTGATGAGGTACCTTAAGGGTACTTTAGATTTTGGTCTCAGTTATGATGGAGATCATGACTTCAGACTGAGTGGTATACTGATTTAGATTGGGCTGGAAGTGTCTCTGACAGAAAAAGCACTTCAGGATGTTGTTTCAGTCTTGGGTCAGCCACGATCTCATGGTAGAGTAGGAAGCAATCAAGCATTTCTCTCAGCACGACAGAAGCAAAATACATTGCTGCTTGTTCTGCCAGTTGTGAAGCCATATGGCTTCGGAAGTTGTTGACAGGTCTATACAACCTAGAGATGGAAGCAACCTTGATCTTATGTGATAACTAGAGCTGCATGAAGATGACAGAGAACCCTGTGTTCCATGACAAGTCAAAACACATAGAGATCTGATATCATTACATCTGTGATATGGTGCAGAGAGGAGCCATAAAACTCCAATATGTTAGCACAGATGAACAGGTTGCTGATGTGTTGACCAAGCCTCTATCTCGTGTAAAGTTTGAGCACTTTCAAGATAAGCTTGGTGTAGTCCGTAGGGACCTCCCTCGAAAGGGGGAGTAGTGTTGTGATGCCAACCCCATGATGATGATGTACCAGCCTAGTGCTGTGATGCCAGCCTTGTGCTGATGATGTACCAACCTAGTGCTGTGATGCCAGCCTTGTGTTGATGATGTGCCAACCTAGTGCTGTGATGCCAACCTTGTGCTGATGATGTGCCAGCGTCGTGCTGTGATGATGTGCCAGCCTTGTGCTGTGATGATGATGTTCCAACCTCGTGCTGTGATGGTGATGTGCCAACCTCGTGCTGTGATGATGTGTGCCAGGCTTGTGCTGTGATGATGTTGCCAGCCTCGTGCTGTGATGCCAACTTCATGCCGATGATGTTGTGTTACCAGCCTCGTGCTGATGATGTTGTGTTGCCAGCCTCGTGCTGTAATGATGTGTTACCAGCGTCGTGTTGCGATGCCAGCTTCGTGCCGATGATGTTGTGTTACCAGCCTCATGCTGTGATGCCAGCTTCGTGTTGATGATGTTGTGTTGCCAATCTCGTACTATGATGCCAACTTCGTGTTGATGATATTGTGTAGCCAGCTTCGTGCTGTGATGCCAGCTTCATGTTGAAGACTCTCAGCCTAGTGCTGATGTTGATGATGCTCCAACCTTTGTGCTGTGATATTGTTGTTGTTGTTGTTGTATCAACCCCGTGCTGTTATTGATGATGATGATGTATTAGTGTTATACTAATCCATGTTGATGCAGATGATGATGATGATGCCACTTCAGTTTCTTGCTGAAGATGATGATGATAATGCCACTTCAGCTTCTTGTTGAAGATGATGATGATAATGTCACTTCAACTTCTTGTTGAAGATGATGATGATGATGCCACTTCAACTTCTTGCTGAAGATGATGATGTTACTTTAGCCTCATGCTAAAGACACTGATGATATTACTTTAGCCTCATGCTAAAGAAGATGATGATGTTACTTTAGCCTCATGCTAAAGACACTGATGATATTACTTTAGCCTCATGCTAAAGAAGATGATGATGTTACTTTAGCCTCACGCTAAAGATGATGATGATGTTACCTTAGCCTCATGCTGATGAGGATGATGATGCTACTCCAACTCCATGCTGTGAACGATGATGATGAGAAAAACTTCCGATGATTTATAGATATGCCAGTCAGTGTTCCAGATGCTGTTGATGTTGCTGCCCTCTCTCTCTCTCTCCTGATGATGTTGTAGAATACCCTTCTTGTTAAGGGGGAGTGTTGAAATATTGTAACTGTAAAGAGTATTCTATTTATTATTGATGTATTATTCATTAGATCAATCCCCTTTTCTGGATTGATCATGTCGGGCATTGTAAATAACCAAATCCCCTTTTGCGGATTGGTCAAACCCTAATTGTAATATGCAAAATGAGAAGTCGTCCCCCAGAATAAATAAAGGTGGTTCTAACTTCTAACCACCCAGAAAGAGAAGTCGGCCCTGCCAGTGAAAAGACACTTCCTTTTGGTACCTGCCAGATTGTATAAATAAAGGAGGCCAACGCCTCATTTGTTCACTCACTCACTTGATCATCCAGAGTGCAAGTTTGGAGCTGTAGTTGGAGAAGAAGGAAGAGAGAGAGGCACATTACTTGGGAGAGGACTTTCTGTAGTGTTTGGTTTATTCTCTTGGCATTGTATTGGCTATCTATATTAAGGAAGTTTAAGCTGGGTTTTCTCCCCCATGAGGGTTTCCTAGGATAAATGATGTGTCTCTTGTGATTGTGTTTTTCTCAGTGATCCTATATATGCTATGGTTATCTAGTGAATTGAAAAGAAACCTAATAATATCTTAAACTCTAACAAAAGAAGCAAAAAAGGTGTTTTAAGTGACTTAAGTGATTGTTAAATCAAAACTTAGGGAAAAGTCACTTAATTAATAAAGTGAATGAGAAATTAGATGAGGAGGGATATAAAAGGAGAAAAGTCGACTTAGTTCCTCATTATGTAGATTATGAATTGGAAAATAGAACCCAGAGAGGAGTCAAGCAACCTTCTTCTTGTTTTGTGAATTTCTGGAGGAAACCATCACCATTGACAGAGTTCGGTGTTGAGAGACACACCCTAATCCGTTGGGAGGACCATACAGTTTCTTCATTGAGTTACAAGTTCAGGTTATAGTAGTGGAGAGATCCAACACAAGTCAGTGCGTAGGTATTCTAGTTGCAGCGTGAGGTTTTGGGAAGGATTTATCCGTAGTCAAGGGTTGCTAGGCCCAACCAGACAGTGAGAGCCAAATTCCTTCCAATACATTTGAGAGGAGGCCAAGGCGCTTCTAGTGAGATAGATCTCATGATTTTCTGAAGGGTAAAACACCTAGGGTGTGTGAGTTCATTAGTTTACAATGCATGGGGGTTCAGGCATCCATCTGGGGTTCTGACAGTGCAACAGAGAGCCAGTGTCCCATCTCTGAGGTAGGGGGCATGTGCTAGGGAGCAGGGCGACCCATCTGAGATAGATCTCAGCCCGTTCTCACAAGTATTGCCACCAGGGAGAACTTTCGAGTCTCCTGCAACAGTTTTGCAACACATTTTTGATTGCATGTAGCGCTTCCTTCCGTGCATGCAGTGGATCTACCTTGCAGATCTCAGATCCATCCATCTATTGTCGTTATCGATATTTTTCAGTATCTTGTTTTGTATTCCAATTAAGATCGACATCTATAAAGATCTAGCTGAAGAGCTTTGCTCAAGTTTCCACATATTGCTGTATATTGTCCGTTTTGCTTAATAAAATTGTTGAGTTGGTTATGGTTCCAAATTTATTTGCATGCATTGTATAAAACTATTAAACAAAACAAAACACATCCAAAAATATTTTGAAACTCAACCAGAAACCCCAGCGCATCAGATCTGTAGTCAGAACCCCAGAGTTAGCAGTTGATATTCAGATCCGAGGATCCAGGGATATTACAGTGGTATCAGAGCCTTCTTCCTGCCAGTTTGTGAAGAAGCACTTGACTCATGACCCCATGATTCCAGGAACAGGTGAAGAATACCCAAAGGGCAGAGGTAACATCAGGGACGAGTACGTTCAGTATCGTAGGGGTCACAATAGAGGCAGAAGGGAAAAAAACATGAGAGATTACATTCCCTTACATATCCATTCAAATACAGAGCCAGAGACATAGGACAGAGACATAGATCATATCAGTTCAGGGACAGAGGTCGAAATAGAAATTAAGATGGGTGACAAACATGATATTCTAGAGGGTAAGGGGAAAGGCCCAAAGGTCCCTTACGACAAAACTCAGGCTATGTTGAATGATCTCGCTAGAGGGAAACAGGACATGATGAACACCATAACACAGATGGCAATCAGTACACAACTGATACAGAACAAGATGGGCACAATTGGTGCAAACATAGCAGGTGGAGTGAGTGGTTCCATGGGACACCAGGGAGGTGGAGCCAATGGATCTAGTGGGAACCCAACAGGGTTGAGTGGACACCTGACACCCACTCACACCTATATCTTAGTGGGGAAAATTCCCAAGCCGCTCTTTCCGCAATTCCAGGGGGAACAACAGATTGGACATCCACGACAGGGGCATCAGATGGGACAGGTCGAATAGGGCCAGGGAGGCCAGAGAGATCCGTTTGCAGAGTACATAAGAGACTACTTGGCACTGGGGCCAGAATTCCACGCCGACATGAGCTTGATGGACTACTGTTCGATTAGATATCGAAACAGGCCCAGGGAGGCACAGAGGGATAACATGCAGTCATAAAACATGGATTTTATCAAGAAAGTGGGGAAACTAACCATTCCTTCTTTCGATGGTTTTGCTAAAGTTCAGCTCAGGCATGGTTCAAGCTTAATCAGATGACGGAGTCATAGGCGATAAACTTCGCTACATTACACTTGGAGGGGGAAGCCCATGAGTGGTGGTATCACAGATTAGTGACATTAGGTCACAATCACATCACATCCTACCTGGAGTTTACCGAGAGATTGATGGAGAGGTTTGATCGGAGGGATATAGAACTCCACTTCAAAGATTTGACACAGATACGACAGACCGGATCAACCTAGTGTTGATGTTACGGTAGCTGCTGGATGTCACAATAAATAAATAATATAATATAAAGACATTAAAATAATAAATAAAAGTAAAATTAAACATTAATGTAATAAAAGGTCATGACTAAAAGTCACGACTCTTCATAAAAGACCATAGGGCATATATATATATATATATAT
>JASDQU010504547.1:9886-38904 GCA_032191745.1 Picea mariana | reverse complement strand
AAACTACTTGCAAGGGCACCCAATCACTGAAACAACAACCATAACACATCAGCAAACAAACTTTTCAGATGGCTGTTATAAAACAGCAATTACACAATTTATGACAGCAGAAAACTTAGTGACTTTGCTTGGTCAAAGACAGACCAAGAAGTCTTGCTGATAGGACCTGGATTTTCTACATCCCTTTGGGAGGAGTAGATGTGGTTTTAGGAGTCGAATGGTTGCAAACCTTGGGCACATACTCAATCAATCACCAGGAATATTTCATCCAATTCAAGTGGCAAGGGAAAAGTTATAAATTAGTTGGTTTTCAACCTCCACAAACACAGGTTGTGTCGTCACAACAAATGGAAAAAATGATCCGAAAAAGAGCAACCGCATACTTCATCCAATGCCACAACATAGAAATACAAGAATCATAACATGATGACTCCAGAACATCAGACGTTGAAGATCTAATTCAAAAACATAAGAAGGTATTTCAAGACCTTCCCATGGAGTTACCGCCTCAAAGAAGAATTGAACATATAATTGAAGTTAAACTAGGATCAAGCCCAGTCAAGGTTAGACCATATAGATACCCTCATCACCACAAAACAAAGATAGAAAGATTAGTCCAAGACCTATTAAAATGTGGTGTCATCACAAAAAGCAGAAGTCCATATGCAACTCTAGTAGTGTTAGTTCAAAAGAAAGATGGATCTTTCATATTATGCATAGATTACGGAGGGCTAAACAAAATGACAATTAAAAATAAATTTTCCATACCGTTTATTGATGAAATGTTGGATGAACTTCACGGAGCAAGATATTTTTCAAAACTTGATTTAAGATATGGGTACTATCAGATTAGAGTCAGACTAGAAGATGTAGCCAAGACTGTCTTCCAGACACACGAAGGACACTACGAATTCAAGGTGATGCCTTTTGGGCTAACTAATGCCCCCACCACTTTCCAAGCGACAATGAATGAATTATTTCATCCATACTTACAGAAACATGTCTTAGTTTTCTTCGATGATATCTTAGTGTACAACAAAACATGGGAGGAGCATATGAAACATTTGGGACAAGTGTTATCTCTTTTGGAGGAAAATCAATTCTATGCCAAAATGTCAAAATGTACATTTGGCAAGGAGAAAGTAGAGTACCTTGGTCACATCATATCCAAAAAAGGAGTCAAGGTAGACCCCGAGAAAATCAGGGCAATCACAGAATGGCCTAAACCCAAAAACATATCCAAGTTAAGAGGATTTCTAGGATTGGGAGGATACTATCGAAGATTCATCAAGAATTATGCTCATTTAACCGCCCCTCTAACAAATCTCCTTAAGAAAAACTCTTTCCAATGGAATTTGGAAGCACAAAAATGTTTTGAAAACTTAAAAAACATTATGTCCACAACCCCGGTATTAGCAACACCCGACTTCTCCAAACCTTTCATCATCGAGTGTGACACGTCAGGTTTTGGAATTGGAGCAATATTGATGCAAGATGGGCACCCAATAGCTTTTGAGAGCAGGAAATTAAATCAAACATAATGCTTACAATCCACTTACAACAAGGAAATGCTTGCCATCATGCATGCATTAACAAAATGGTGCCAATATCTATTGGGAAGTAAGTTCTTGATACACACAGATCATGACAGTCTCCAGTACTTGTTACAACAAAAATTTTGTCAACCGAACAACGAAAGTGGATAGAGAAAATTGCCACATTCGATATGGAAATTCTACATAAAAGAGGAAAAGACAACATTGCGACTGATGCCCTATCACGAAAAGATGAAGAAACACAAGTTTTTGCAATATCAATAGCCATTCCAGAATGGTTTGATGAAATCCGAACTGAGTATGCAAAAAACCTAGAGACTTGCTCTATGATCAACAATTTAAATCAATATCCTAAGTTCAAATGGAAAACAATATCTTATGGTATAAAGGGAGAATTTACTTAAATACCAACTCAAGATTTAAAGCAAGGTTCTTCAAGAATCTCATGATTGCCCAACTGCAGGTCATGTAGGATTTGTCAAAACATACTATAATGCACAAAGATCATTTTTTTGGAAACAGATGAGTGCAGATATTCAAAAATATGTAGTAGAATGTGATCTCTATCAAAGGAACAAGAATGAAAATGTGTCGACCCCTGGGTTACTCCACCCATTACACATTCCCAACCAAAAATGGGAAGAAATTTCAATGGATTTCATTGAAGGACTACCCATATTCGACGAAAAAGATAAAATATTATTAGTTGTAGACAGACTAACTAAGTATGCACACTTTATTGGAGTAAGGAAAACAGATTCAACAAAACAAACAACTGAAATATTTTGTAAAAATATTTACAAACTACATGGGTTCCCTAAGGTTATCGTCAGCGATAGAGATGTGATATTTAAAGGGAATTTTTGGAGAGAATTTTGCAAACAGATCATAACCTCTCTCAATATTAGCTCACCTTACCACCCTCAAATAGATGGTCAAACAAATGTCGTCAATAAATGTTTAGAAACCTATCTTCGTTGTTTTATCTTTGACAAACAAAATAAATGGTTTCAATGGTTGCATCTTGTTGAGTGGTGGTATAATTCCACTTATCACACATCAACTAAAATAACACCTTTCCAAGCTCTTTATGGTTAGGAACCTCTATCATGGAAGGAGTTGGCCACTAGCCACATAAAAGTTGCGTCAATAAAAGACCATTTAGACGAAAGTCAGAAAATCCTTCAGTTACTCGAAGAAAATTTAACTGTTGCAAGGAACCGAATGAAGCAACAAGCCGACCAAAACCGAACAGAAAGAGAGTTCGAAGTAGGAGACTGGGTATTTGTGAGACTTCAACCTTACAAATAGTTATCCCTTAAACAACATGAGAAGAATAAATTGGCTCCAAAATTTTATAGACCATATCAAATAAATAGTAAAATCAGTCACGTAGCTTACTAGTTGGATTTACTAGATAAAAGTCGTATCCACGTCTTTCATGTATCATGTCTAAAGAGAGTCTTCGGGCAACAACAAAAGGCACAAACTATACTTCCTATGTTGGATGAGGAAAGAAGAATCATTTTAGAGCCCGAAGCCATTATTGCCACCCAAGAAAAGAGGTTACATTCTCGAGTAATCAAGGAATATCTGATTAAATGGAAAAATCTACCGGAAGAAGGCGCTGCATGGGAGTCAGAGCACCTTCTCCAGTTACATCCTTCCTTATCATTGCTTTGAGGACAAAGCAAACTTTAAGGGAAGGGCAATGTCACAATAAATAAATAATATAATATAAAGACATTAAAATAATAAACAGAAGTAAAATTAAACATTAATGTAATAAAAGGTCATGACTAAAAGTCATGACTCTTCATAAAAGACCATAGGGCATATATATATCTATATATATATATATATATATAGGCAGGCCCTATCGTTGTTATATCATCATTATTTTACAATCAATTATTATTATATGTATCTTATTATGGATTCAGAGTGACACTGTTCATTACGAAACCCTTGTGTCCTTCTCACGGGAGGTATTATCTTCCACGTGTAACCTTTGACAAGATTAGAATATTATGGGAAGCTTCCCAAGCAGTGAGAATAGATCCAAAGAGATCTTAGACCTAATACATTCAGATGTATGTGGTCCTATGCTAGTGAAGTCTCTAGGAGGCTCTCTTTACTATGTGACATTCATAGATGACTTCTCAAGAAAGACCTGGTTGTATCTGTTAAAGACTAAGGCTGAAGTATTTAGCAAATTCCAAGAATTCAAGGCTGAAGTAGAGAACCTAACAGATAAGAAGATCAAGATAATTGTTAAGTTTTGAGCTATTATTAGGTTTCTTTTCAATTTACTAGATAACAATAGCATAGGTAGGATCACTGAGAGAAACACAATCACAAGATACACAACATTTATCCTGGGAAACCCTCATGGGGGAGAAAACCCAACAAAAACTTCCTTAATATAGATAGCCAATACAATGCCAAGACAATAAACCAAAACACTAGAGAATATCCAACACTGAGCAATGCGCCTCTCTCTTGCTTCTTCTCCCAACTGCAACTACCAAACTTGCGCATTTGATGAGTGAATGAGTGAGTGTGTCAATGAGGCACTAGCCTCCTTTATTTATAGTAGCTGGTAGGTGTTGGAAAGGTGTCTCTTCACTTGGCAGGGCCTACTTCTCTTCTTAGTGGTTAAAACCACTTTAATTAGGCCTGAGGGCCGACTTCTTAATTTGCATAATATAATTAGGGTTTGACCAATCCACAAAAGGGGATTTGGTGAAGTACAAAGCCTGACATGATTAATCCACAAAAGGGGATTGATTTGATGAATAATAACTCAATAATAAATAGAGTACTATTTCCAGTTACAATATTTTAACACTCCCCCTTAACAAGAAGGGTATTCTACAACATGATCAGGAGAGAGAGAGGGCAACACCATCAACAGTATCTGGAACACTGACTGGCATATCTATAAATCATCGGAAGTTTTTCTCATCATCAATATCATCGTTACCAAACAAGGAGCTGAAATGGCATCATCATCATCTGCATCAACATGGATTAGTATAATACTAATACATCATCATCATCAATAACAACATGAGGTTGATACAACATCAACAACAACATCACAACAAGAAGGCTGGAGCATCATCAACATTGACACTAAGCTGGAAATCTTCAGCATGAAGTTGGCATCACATCAACATCAGCACGAAGCTGGAAATCTTCAGCACGAGGCTGGCATCTCATCAACATCAACACGAAGCTGGAAATCTTCAGCATGAGGCTGGAATCTCATCAACATCAGCACGAAGCTGGAAATCTTTAGCACGAGGCTAGCATCTCATCAACATCAACACGAAGCTGGAAATCTTTAGCACAAGGTTGGCATCAACACTACCCCTCCTTTCGAGGGAGGTCCTTTCGGACTACAACATGCTTGTCTCGAAAGTGCTCAAACTTTACAAGAGACAGAGGTTTGGTCAACACATCTGCAACCTGCTCATCCGTGCCAACATAATGGAGCTTTATGGCTCCTCCTTGCACCATATCATGAATGTAGTGATATCGAATTTCTATGTGTTTTGACTTGTCATGGAACACAGGGTTCTCTGTCATTTTTATGCAACTCTGGTTATCACATAGAATCACGATTGCTTCCATCTCCAGATCAAATAGACCTGTCAACAACTTCCAAAGCCATATGGCTTCACAACTGGTTGAACATGCAGTCTTGGGCGCAAGCCCATTTTTGAATGAAGACTAATTTTGGAGAACAAAGCACAAAAAAGAAAAAGACAACTGGCAGGAAAAGAAGCACGTGCAAGGAAAACACGCATGCAGAGGAGGAAAGCATGCGAGGCACGCATGTAAGAAGACCTAACCATGCTAGGGTTAGGGTTTTGGTAAGAAGATGTAATGGCTTATAAGCCAAAAACATGTATAAATAGGCACCTAGGAGGTCTAGGTTGAGGTTCGGAGTTGGTTATAGTGTTGATTGGTCATTGTTATTATGTTGTTCGAAGACTGAATGTCTGTAACATCTGATCCCAATTTTGTAAGTTGCTGAGATGAGGAGAGGAAATAAGGTAGATCTTGAGGGTTAGATCACAGGCTGAGGAGCCTGGTGTGATCTAGTCTGTCTCATTGTAGATATCGACCTGTTTTGATGGAGAGTTGTAATGTGTGGGGCACTGTAGTTTTGGAAACATAATAATAAAAGAGCAGAGCAGCCTAATCTTTGTGGACGTAGCCCAAGAGGGGTGAACCACGGTAGATCATGTGTTATGTTATTGAATATTGTGTGTCTCCTTTGTTGTTAATGATTAGATGTTAGAAACATGTATGAATGACTTAGTTAGATCTATTAATTTACATGCATGAGTAAGAATGACAGATTAATCAAGATAAGCTGAATGTTAGATTAAATAAATGAAGATAACATAGGTTAATTCTAGATCCCCACTCATGCCAATGCTGCAAGCACCTGAGCATTGCAGCCACCCATAAGGACTATCTCGGGTGAGACTGTGCAGTGCATGTTGTGCGCTGTGTTGCCTTCTGGTTTACCAGGAGGGCCGATAGTTTTAGGGGGTTTTGTTGGAAACCATAGTAGATCTAAACCTGGGTCAGCCCAAGACTGGTAGCAAGAGTGTAGGTAAACCAACAAATGGTTCCGTTTGCTGGTTGGAGTAGAATGGGATTGAGTGAATGAGATTTGCTGAAGAATCGAAAAAAGTCAGATCGGGTGAGGAAACGTTAAAAGAATGAGAATATAAAAGGGGATGTTTAGACCATGGAACTCAATGAAGGCGAAGATCGAGAGCTGGTTGAAAACAAAGGAGTTGGAATTTGCGCAGAAAGATAACAAAAACCCGAAGTTAATAACAAGCAAATATTTGGACAAGTACGTATTTAGTGACTTGCATGAAATATTTTTCTGTGATTTCCCGCATGTGTTGCAGGAGTGGATATTGAGGTTGAAGGACAACCACCCTACAAATTGGATCTGACAGCTAGAGGGGAATTCTGTGTAGATCGCGCAGTTACAACAAGTCGACAATAAATTTACGCTCGCAGTAGATTTCTGGTTAGACAACATTGTTGCAGGATTTATCACAGGATTTGTAGTAGATATTGCGAAGTCTTATGGTGCAACAGAGCAAGAGTTCCTGAAGGGACCTCGAGGTAGGTATATTAGATCGCTGTATACTTCCATTAAGATGTTACTATATAACAAAGGTGTAATGACAATGGCCTCAGACAGATAAACTTCCTTGCGTGCATGGGGGAAGGGGGGAAGCACTAGCAAGAGATGGAGAAATGGAGGAAGAGATGAATAAAGGAAAGGAGGAGGCCTTGGATCCAATCATGATGGAGGAAGACCAGATCAAGCAGATCATGGCGACAGCTCGAAGAACGTGTAGTGGAGTACCCTACCACTACAAGATGAACAATAAGAAGAGAGCGATAGCCATGAGGTAAGGCTTGGAAAGTGATGAAGAAGAGGTAGAGGATCTCTGGGCTGTGGAGCAGATTGAGAAAATCCTGCGTACGACATATGAAAGGAAGACTAGAGGTCCAAGAGCAGAAACTAAAGGCAGAACTCCTATCCATATCAGTGTCAGTGTGGAACCCATAAACCCATGTGCGACTAATACACCAGAAAGAACATCACCGTTTAGACAACCAAATTTCAGTGGAAGAAACGCAGCAGGAAGTACATCTACACAGGGAGCAACAACTGGGGGAGCCAATTCAGGAAGTATTAGTCAAGGATCTACACCGCGCAGAGGTAGTAGTTCAACATTTAGGATGGTAGGACATGATCCCACCATCAGGTTATCAGAATTAAAGGGAGAGGCGTCAGAGGACCCTGAGAAGCACTTGTTCATCTGTGAAAAGATCTGGGAAGCAAAGTAGATCACAGACGAGGATACCAAACTTGCGCAGTTAGCGATCACGCTAAGAGACCGCGCACTGGATTGGTACATGAGCTTAGCTGCAAACAGTCCACCGGGAACAACTAGAACGATTGTGGATATCAAGAAGCTGTTGATAAGTGAATTCCAGAAGCCTAGCTCAGAGGATCAGTACATGAATGAGATGATAGAGATCAGACAGAAACCAGGAGAATCTGTCTCGGAGATAGACAAGAGATTCAAATGATTGAAGGGAAAGCTGAAGTATGTCATGACAGATATGCATCATAGGCATCTGTTTGTGAATTCACTATTACCACACTTGAAATACCCTTTGAGACAACAAAAGTTTCAGACCCAGGCAGAGGCTCTGTAGGCAGCCTTGCAACTAGAAGAGAACCAATATCAGAAGACAGATCCAACAATAGAGGAGCTTAAGGACGACTTGAAGAATCTAGCATTTCAATTAAACCAGAACAGGAGTAAGGACAAAAGAGAAGTTGTTTGGTGTACCACATGTAGGACAAGACACCACAAGAATGAATGCCCAACATTCGTGCAGTACATGGCAACAAGACTGCCAAACCCTTTGCCATCAAGAGGACTATGGTGTGACATCTGTAAGACGCAGGGGCATGATCCATATCATTGTCCAATGTTGCAGAAATACCAGACAGTGCCTAAGAGTTCATATTGCAACTTTTGCAAGTCAGTAGGCCATGATGACAAAGATTGCAGGACAATGGAGTTGATGAGGGAAAGAACATTAGACACCTATAGGAGGCAGGCAGAGATGATGACAGGGCAAGCTGCACCACAATTTAACCAAGTACCAGCCCCATATAACACTGTGCCACAACAACATAACACTGTGCAACCGCAGTACAATATCGCACAACCACAATATAATCCTGCGCAGTATAACCAGGTGCCTCAGTACAATGCACCGCGAGGAGATCGAGCTGGCTACAGAGGTGGAGGACAAGGTAGAGGAGGCTTTGGAAGAGGCAGAGGACCGATGGTATGCCATAACTGTCAACAACCAGGACACTATGCAAGATAATGCCCACTTCCACCTGCGACATGTATGTATTGTCGCGCATCCGACCATGACACAGAAGACTGTTCAAACTATTGGGGAAGATCCAGGAAAAGAGAAATCAGAACAATCAGACTGTTCAATGGATTTCTGCAGAAGCAAGGGATGATGGAATAAATATCAACATAGTTACGCGCGGAGGAGCTAAGACATGAGACGACGCAGTAAGACAAGATCCAGCACAACACCAATGGGTGAAGAAGAATACCGAACCATAGAAGCAGTTTGATGCGCAGAACGAAAATGAAATATTCAAGCAAGCCAGACAAGAATTCTTGAAGCGAGACATTGCATCTACATCAACTGCGCAACATACTCAGGACGTACCAACGTACGGGATGCCTTCATCGCTGGATCACATTAATGAAGCACAACCCCTAGGACAAGTAAGTACCATAAAGGCTTTTCTGCAATCCTATGTTAAACTACTAAATGATCCATCATCTGTTAAAGTGTTACAAAATATGTTAGAAAGATGTAACTCAGATGTAGAGGGAAAGCTAGAGCAGAAAACAATTAATCATCTGCATACAAGGAGGAGGACAAGTAGAGAATTCAGATTGAATGCCAACATTGGAGATTTCAACATGGGGGATATTATATTGGATTTAGGCTCCAAAGTGAATGTGCTACCCAAGAAGACATGGCGATGTATGGGAGAGCCCACATTAGGATATTCACCTGTTCAACTGAAACTAGCAAATCAACATAGGGTTTTGCCAATTGGAAGGCTAAAGGGTGTGACAGTAGATCTGGATGGAGTGCGTACTAAAGCCGATTTCGAAGTGATAGAAATAGAGGACGACACAACACCTTATCCGACATTGCTTGGCTTGGATTGGGCGTTTGACAATCAAGCCATAATCAATTTGAAGACGAGGAAGATGACATTCAAGTCAAGAGAGTACAGAGTCGATGCGCCACTAGATCCATCAGAAGGAGAAAGGTTTGTAGAACCCACTTGTCTAGAACTGGAGGAAATTAACCAGTTATACAGAACCACCGCGCGAGGAGAAGATTATGTGAATCCAACTGCAGATGGGGTACTCAGTTGGCGAAGTATCACGTTATGCGCATCAGACTCAGACACAGGGCTGGAGAATTGGCATCAGAGATTAGATGAAGTCTCCACAAGAAAGTGTGCAAGAATAGACTACGCAATAAGATGGGTAGGTACAGAGATAAGAGAACCTCCTAGCTTTCATGGGGTGAATGACTTAGAAGAATTCCTAAAAGGATACAAAGATGAAGTGTTAGAAAATCATAGGGTCTTAGCTCTGGACATAGTACTCAAGGCAACACCTGCAAGATGGTGGGGTGCGCACAAAGGGACAGTCAAGGACTGGTACCAATGTAAGCGATCACTGTGCATTGGATTTGGCGCAGAACAGGGAAGCAACCAACTGCAGAGATATGATGGATAGGGGACACCAGCAAAACACTTGGAGAAGTGCAGAACACTATGGAGAATGACACCACCAGAAGAATGGTCTCATCACTTTATTCACACATTGGAAGGAATTCCAGCAAGCTGGTATGTAGACCAGGAATTGCGCAAAGGCACTACAGAATGGACAACATTACAGTGGAATTTTATAGTCACTTTCTCATTTGAAAATGAAAACTCCAACATAGGTTCAACATTCAAACATATCAGAGGGGTAATATTCATTCAAGAACCATAGGTTGAACTTATAACAGAGTATCAACAACAGAACAGACGGACAGTGAAAGAACCATTTTGATGCTACCATGTGCAGGAAGAAGCACCAGATGAAGATGACCCACGCAACATTCAAATTACAAAAATTGAAGGAGAAAGGGAGGTGGAAGGTCCATCTCTCGAATCAGACAAATGATAATCCCAAAATGGTCAGTATTGGAGACTACTGGGATGAACAAACAGTAGAAAGAATAACAGAGTTGTTGCAAGAGTACAATGACATATTCCCAAAAACCTTTACAGAGATGAAAGGCATAGCAGGAGAGCTAGGAGAGATGAAGATACCTCTCAAACCTGAGGCTAGATCAGTCAGACAACGACCATATAGACTGAACCCAATATATAAGTAGAAAGTAAAAGCAAAAATTGATAGAATGTTCAAAGCTGGAATCATAGAACCAGTGGAGGAATCTGAATGGGTAAGCCCTATGGTAGTTTAGGAGAAGAAGCAAGGAGGCATAAGGATCTGTGTAGATCTCAGGAAATTGAATGATGCTTGCCTACATGACCCTTTTCCCACCCCTTTCACAGATGAAGTATTAGAGAATGTACGAGGCCAGGAAGCATACACATTCACAGATGGATTCTCAGGCTACCATCAGATCAAGATAGCTCCAGAAGACAGGTACAAGACCACTTTTGCCACAGAATGGGGATCCTACTAGTACATAGTCATGCCTTTTGAACTGAAGAATGCACCAACAATATTCTCAAGAGTAGTCATAGCTGCATTGAAATAATTCATCCATCAATTTTTAGAAGTATATCTGGATGATTGGATAGTCTACAGTCTGTTGAAAGATCATGTAGAGTTATTAAGGCTGATGTTGGAAAGATGCAGGAAGTGTCAAATATCATTAAATATCAAGAAGTGCATATTTGGGACACCTTTTGGGATACTATTGGGCCATATAGTGTGCAACCAAGGCTTGCTAGTAGATCCTGCCAAGATTGCAGTGATTGTCAATTTAGCACCACCAAAATTAGTACGTCCGCTGAGAGCAACATTGGGACACATGCTACTACAAGAAATTCATAAAAGAGTATGCGCAGATCACTGCGCCGATGGAGAAACTGTTGAAAAAAGATAGTAAATTTCAGTGGAATGAAGACTGTCAGCGAGGGCTGGACACTCTAAAAGAGAAGATGGTAACAACACCAATACCAGTATTCCCAGATTGGGAAAAGACATTGCGTGTGCATGTAGATGCATCAGCCATATCACTTGGAGCTATTATGGCGCAGCCAGGAGCAGGAGAGTTAGACCATCCTATAGCATTTGCAAGGAGAAAATTGTCAGAGTCAGAGAAAAACTACAATACGATAGAAAGAGAAGGCCTAGCAATGGTATATGCACTGCAGAAGTTCAAACACTATCTACTTGGGAAACATTTTAAAATGTTCACAGATGATTCTGCCCTCAAATACCTAGTCAATAAGCCAGTGTTGGTGGGGAGGATCTGTAGATGGTTACTTACGTTTCAAGAGTTTGACTTTGAAGTCATAGTCAAGCAAGGGAAAATGAATGCAGGACCCTACCACATGTCAAGGATCACCAATGGAGAGGAACCTACGAATTTAGAGGACAACTTCCCTGATGCACAGTTATTTTCAGTCCAAGTAGCTGATGAATATTTTGCTGACATCATTCAATACTTGAGTACAGGGACTACGCCACAAGAATTCAACACTGCGTAGAAGAAAAATCTGGTAGTCAAAGCTGCAGACTATCAATTGATTGCAGGACGCTTATACAAGATGGGCACAGACAACATCTTGAGAATATGTGTACTAGAACATGAAAGGCCTAGGATTCTAGCAGAGGCTCATGAGGGAATAGATGGAGGACATTATGTAGGAAAAACTACCGCGCATAAGGTATTGCGTGTAGGACTATGGTGGACGACCATCCACATAGACTATGGTATTGCGCGCAGGACTACGGTGGCCGACCATCCACAGAGATGCAAAGGACTACATGCTAGAGATGTGATGTATGTCAGAGGGTTGGTAAACCTAATAGACGGGATGAGATGCCCCTAAGACCACAAGTAGCCTTGCAAGTATTCGACAAATGGGCAATAGATTTTGTGGGATCAATTAATCCACTAGCAAAGAGGTCAAGAGCAAGGTATATCATTATTGTGACATAGTACTTAACGAGATGGGTAGAAGCAACACCAGTAAAAGATTGTAGCGCAGAGACAACAACACACTTCCTGTTTGAGCAAGTGATTACTAGATTTGGATGCCCAAGGATTTTGATGAGCGACCAAGGCACTCACTTCATCAATAGTACTATCAAGGCTACGACAGAGGAGTTTGAAGTCTATCATCAAAAGAGTACACCATATCACCCTCAAGCAAATGGAACAGTGGAAGCCTTTAATAAGATCTTAGAGAATGCATTGACAAAGATTTGCAATGTCAACAAGGATGATTGGGACTTGAAGATACCCGCAGTATTATGGGCATACAGGACTACATGCAAAAAGTTGACAGGGCAGACACCATTTAGGTTGGTGTATGGACAAGAAGCAGTGGTGCCATTAGAATTTTTCGTACCTAGTCTGCGTGTAGCAACAATCACCAACATGACAGAACGAAGCGCAGTACAAGAAAGGCTAAGTGAGCTGATGGTGATGGAAGAAGATAGGATTCTAGTAGGATTTCACCAAGAAGTACAGAAAGCAAGGGACAAAGCTTGGCATGACAAACATATTAAAAGAAAGAGTTTCAATGAGGGAGACCTAGTCTTGGTATATGATAGTAAATTTCTTCAGCACCTTGGAAAATTCAGAATGCATTGGTTGGGACCATATGAAGTGAAGACTGTCACAGATGGGGGAGTTGTATAGTTGAAAGATTTAGGAGGTACAAAACTCAGAGGAATGATCAATGGGAGTTGACTGAAACTATATAGGGACAGTCGACCTCCTAGTACTTAGGAAGTTACCGCGCTAGACATCAAAAGACTGCGCGCAACAAAAATGGATTTAGCGCAACGAAAAGAAAATGTCCACGCGCAACGGCTAAACGACATATTGCGCACTTGGAAAACTTAGTGTGCTAGAAAAAGGACCAACGATCAGAAAAGACGAAAATTTGAAAAATGGCTGTTACAGCGAAAAGACGCCAACTGGAAACAATTATGGGCAAAAAGGCGAAAATTTGAAAAATGGCGGTTATGGCAGAAAGGCGTCAACTGGCAGCAATTATGAAATTTAATGCAAAAGTACGAATAAAGCGCCATTACATTAATCATTGTTGGAGAAATTTCTCCGAGGAGGTTCACGACTGGCCTATATAAAGGGGAACGGGGGCAACATAAGACCCATTGTGAAATCGTGAAATTACAGAGAGATAAAACACGCAGAGCCGAAGTGAATTGACACAGGGCGAACCAGTGAAGAGTTAGTCAGCGAAAACCAACCACTACCCACGATGGCACCACCAAAGATGGGTGCACCGAGCCACGTAGGGAGGAAAACACGGAGTAGCAAGGCACCACGGGAGGCAACAGAGCTCGAACAAGAAACCAGACAACTCGAGGAATTCGTCGACGTCGACGCAATTCTGTTGCCGGCTGAAGCTCCCATAGACCCTACGCTAGTGGTGGAGGAAACACAGGGTCCAACCGCGTCGGCCATGGAAGTCAACCTGACAAGCAGCGTGCAGGGACATCCCGTGCATAACACAGAAAACCCATCAGAAATTGTCACGACTAAAGGGGTCTCGCAGGTAAATGGCCAAGCTACTGCGCAGACAGAGGTGACAGTACCCGACAACACCAGAGCAGAAACCGCGCAGGAACAAGAGGGTCTGGTAGAGGATATCACTGGTTAGCCAGACTCTAATGTAGAAAGAAGACACATGGAGGCGGGATCCTCAAGTCAACAGCTAAAACGAAAGGGCAAACAGCCTATGGCGCGGTCTCTGTGCAGGCAGGCGGACGTAGCAATTGTGCTCCCGTGCATTCTAGAAGGAGTACAAAGCACGCCAACACTGCTAGGTTGCATGGAGAAACTGAGGTACTCGGACCACGATGTGGTCGACGAAGGAAAATTCCTCGAATTTGCACAACATGTCTACTTAGACAACATAGGGATTGGACCCTTTGGAGACCCCGTCCTACAGCCAAAGCCATGGGCAGCTGGCCTAGCAAACATTGGGATCCTCAACCTGCTGGATATTCCCCACTTTGGAAGGGGGAAAGGGGTGAACAACTGCATCAAGCAATTGATAGCGGTCCTCCATGGAGGATTCCTCTGGATGGAACAACCTGTCTCCATAGATGTAGAGCTAATCGCAACAATCACAAGACTGCCGTCAATGGGAGAGAACCCCACGCAATACCTGGACGAAAAAACTAAGGAGAAGGTGCTGGCAAAAGAAATGAAAAGAACATATAGGACAGAGAGGGGGTCGCGTGACATAATCATCAAAAGGATTAGCGACGCCGCGACAAGGATAGCCACTAAACTCATGGCTTGCAAAATGCTGTGAAAGTGTCGCAAGGAAGAAGTCCCTGCTGGGGTCGTCGCAACTGCAGCGTAGTGTGCAAATGGCACGTTGCTCAGCTGGGCCCCTTACTTGCTCAACCTGTTCATGGAGGACTGCAAAGACGCGCAAGACCTCGACACAGAGTTCCACTACTCGTGGCTACTCATGCTGATCGCGCTGATGGGGTGGAGAGAACCCCCATATTCATACTTTTGCAGCTGGATAGATCGGTGCCGCGAAGCCCGATACACGTCGCTGGGGAGCAACTCCGATCCCAAGCACAGAAGCACAAACACGGGTACCTTTGCCAGGTACTTCGCAGAGATACATGAGAGTATCGCCAACACTTGGCGAATAACCCCGGAGGTAGTTGCCCAGTTCAAGGACGTCGCCAACTTCAAGGCATCCATGCACAACATGTGGATCCAAGCGCAGGGATCCAGGAAAGGAGTGGCTCCAATTGAGATACTGCGTCATGGAGGAAGACTTAGAGATGGCCATGAGAGATTGGCGCGACGACTGAAGAATCCCATTCTTACATCAGGAAGTATCGAAGGGCACGAAGGTGGATGCAGGGCAGGCCAAGACACCTGCAGGAGATAAAGCTACGCCCAAAAAGCTGAAACCAACATAGAAGTCAGCGCAACAAAAGAAGGGGGGCGCAGGAAAGAAGGACACGCATGCAACAAGGAAGGATGCGCAGGTAGGAAAGAAGGACATTGCCTCGCAACAAAAAGACCAAGGAGCAGGGGCTATGGGAACACAAGGAATCCCATCAACACTTACTCCCCAAGAATCGGGGCCACCTAAGCTGCCAATTTCACAGTCAGGAGGAACGCGCAAGAAGGCAAAGATGCACAAAGAGCTGCCCGAGTACACAATCATAGAGGACGACATTGACCTGGTGGCTGAAAAGGTGCAAGACCGCGTCGCAAAAGACTTTGAAGAAGCAAAGCACCAAAGGGGGCAGATCCAAGATGACCTGGCTGGCATAAGACAGGTCCTCGAGCAAATTAGGACTGCGCAGAGGTCTGAAAGGGGCACAGAATTCGTCCCTGTGGGAGAAACAACAACGACGGCAGGGACTACGCCACAAACGAAACATACTATTCACACAACTGCGCAGGCGAGTCCAACATTCAACATAACAAAGGACATGCTGTAGATGGATGAAACTGTAGCACAGACGCCACTGAAAGAGTTGGCGCAGGTTGACATGGTATTGGCTAAGATACCAACAAAGGCGTTGTATAGACTCCAAATCAGCGTTGCGTAGGAGGTGCAGTCACGCACGAGGACAGATGCAACAAAACTGCAGGAAATTAGATATGACAAGGAAGAATTGGAGCTCGTGGTCGAACAAGTAAAGTTTGAGACCAAAGAAGAAAAAGAACACGCAGATAAAATTGAACAGTGGGTGACAACAATTTACAACCACCTTTCGGACAACGCGCAGGTCGAGAGTCCAACTACGGAGGAAAAACTCAATCAGATTGCCCAAACTATTGATCAATACAGGCAACAAATTGAGGAACTGAAGGAAAAGTTGACTCCGACGACTCCACTAGAGGTTAGGGAGCAGAGGGAAGCAGAAGCTGCACTCCAACTAGCAGAGTTGGAGAAACAAGTTAACATAGCAGCATAACTATTTGACAAAACTAGACAACGCTGGAGGAAGATGAGCATGTCTAGCAGTGGGACTAGCAGAAATCCAAGGCCTCAAGCAGAGGCAGAAGACAATGGGCATCACTGAGCGTTTAAAAGGAATGCAGGAGATGAAGAGATTGCAGGTCGAACTAAAGACAGTGTAGGCGCACAAACATGAGAGACAGGCACAGATGGAACCCCTCCAAGAGCAAGCAACAGAGATGATCGCGTAGCTGGAGGAAGAGAAGAAGAACATGGCGCAGACACAGGTGGAATGCATAGCCATGGTTCAGGAGGAAGTCACAACACAGAGCTTAGAAGCGCTTATAGAAGAGGCTGCACAGGTCCAAACACGAGGAAGGGGACTGGCAGACAAGTTCCACAGTCTAGTAGAGGCTGTCAACGGGGCATGCAGTTCCTAGGTGGCTCGGGTCAAGCCACATATTAGCGTTGTGGGCCTGTTGGGTGCAGGCCCATTTTTGAATAAAGACTAATTTTGGAGAATAAAGCACAAAAAAGGAAAAGACAACTGGCAGGAAAAGCAACACGTGCAAGGCAAACGCGCATGCAGAGGAGGAAAACATGTGAGGCATGCATGCAAGAAGACCTAACCATGCTAGGGTTAGGGTTTTGGTAAGAAGATGTAATGGCCAATAAGCCAAAAACATGTATCAATAGGCACCTAGGAGGTCTAGGTGGAGGTTTGAAGTTGGTTATAGTGTTGATTGGTCTTTGTTATTATGTTGTTCAAAGACTGAATGTCTGTAACATCCGATCCCAATTTTGTAAGTTGTTGAGCTAAGGAGAGGAAATAAGGTAGATCTTGAGGGTTAGATCACAGGCTGAGGAGCTCGGTGTGATCTAGTCCGCCTCATTGTAGATCTCGACCTGTTTTGATGGAGAGTTGTAATGCGCAGGGCACTGTAGTTTTGGAAACATAATAATACAAGAGTAGAGCAACCTAATCTTTGTGGACGTAGCCCAGGAGGGGTGAACCACGGTAGATCATGTGTTATGTGATTGAATATTGTGTATCTCCTTTGTTGTTAATGATTAGATGTTAGAAACATGTATGAATGACTTAGTTAGATCTATTAATTTACATGCATGAGTAAGAATGACAGATTAATCAAGATAAGATGAATGTTAGATAAAAAAAATGAAGATAACAAAGGTTAATTCCAGATCCCCACTCATTCCCAGGCTGTAAGCACCTGAGCGTTGCAACCACCCATAAGGACTATCTCGGATGAGATTGCCTAGTGCATCCTGTGTGCTGTGTTGCCTTCTGGTTTACCAGGAGGGCCGATAGTTTTAGGGGGTTTTGTTGGAAACCATAGTAGATCTGAACCTGGGTTATCCCAAGACTGGTAGCAAGAGTGTAGGTAAACCAACATGCAAAAATGTATTCCGCTTCCGTCGTGCTGAGAGCAATACTTGATTGCTTCCTACTCTGCCATGAGATCATGGATGACCCTAGACTAAAATAACATCCCGAGGTGCTCTTTCTGTCAGAGACACTTCCAGCCCAATCTAAATTGGTATATCCACTCAGTTTGAAGTCATGATCTCCATTATAACTGAGACAAAAATCCAACGTACCCTTAAGGTATTTCATCACATGTTTTGCAGCAACAATGTGAACACGTCTGGGTTCTACCAGAAATTGACTCAAGGTGTTCATAGCAAAACATATATCTAGCCTGGTGTTTGTCAGATACATCAACGTTTCAATGATTTGTCTGTACAAATAGCATCAACCAACTCTGATGAAGTATCTACCAGGAGCTTCAATTTTGTTTCCATGGATGTATTCATGGATTTACACTCCAACATATCAAACCTCTTCAATATTTCAACTGCATACTTCCCTTGGTTAAGGAAGATCTTCTTTGGGCTCTACCAGACCTGAAGACCTAAGAAACAGTGCATTAGGCCTAGGTCTTTCATCTTAAATTCTGGAGTGAGCTTCTTCTTACAATCAGTGATGAGCTTTTCTTCTCTAGTTAGAAATAAGTCATCCACATACAACAACAATATAACATGCTCATCATTCATAACCTTGAAGTACAGGTTAGAATCAACTTTACTCTTGGTAAAGCCCAAGCTCGTCAAGAAATTGCCATTTCTTCCATACCAAGCTCTAGGAGCTTGTTTCAATCCGTACAGAGCCTTCTTCAATTTGCAGACATGTGTTTTTCTATCTTCAACCTCAAACCCTTGAGGTTGTTCTATATACACTTACTCTTGAATTACACCATTTAAGAAAGTTGTTTTCACATCCATCTGGTGTAACTTCCATTTCATCTTAGCTGCAAGGGCTATGATGGTTCTGATTGAAGTGTATTTGGCTACAGGAGCAAACGTCTCTTCATAATCAATGCCTTCCTTTTGAGAAAAGCCACAAGCTACAAGCCTTGCTTTATATTTCTCAATACTTCCATCAACAACATGTTTTATCTTGTAAAGCCATTTGGAAGATACCACATTCTTGCTCTTTGGTCTGGGAACTATTTCCCATACATCATTCTTTTTAATGGATTGGTATTCTTCTGTCATGGCATCTGCCAATTCTTTCTTTTGAATGGCTTCTTCAAAGCAAGTAGGCTCCTTCTTTAAAAGATCACACATCAAAGCCATATAACTGGAGAATGACTTGGGTTTCTTGACTTGTTTCATGGTTCCTTTGGAGGCACCATACTTCTCTCCATCTTGAATAAGTTCCCTTGCTCAGGTTGTCTTTCTCTTGTGAGAGATCGTCATCTGGGGAGGTTCTTGAGATTCTATCATATCATGATCTTCATGAATCTCATCATCGGGGGAAACTATGACTTCCCTCACTGGTTCTACAACTCTAGGAGATACAGGTTCTTCTTCATATACTTCTTCAAGCTGGCATCTTCTTGATTTCTTGAGTGCTGCATCTTCATCAAAGGTTACATCTCTGTTGATCTCAATATGATGGTAACTTGGTATATAAATTTTGAAGGCCTTTGAGACCTCATAGTATCCAACAAATATTCCCTTCTTTCCTGAAGGGTCCAACTTGGTTCTCTTCTCTTTTGGAATGTGTACAAATACTGGACAACCAAATATCTTGAGATGGCTTACTTCTGGCTTCTTTCCGGAGAACATCTTTTCAGGGGTTTTGAACCCAAGAGCACTATGTGATAATCTATTCTGTACATATACTGCTGTTCTTGCTGCTTCTGCCCATAAGTGCATTGGAAGATCTTGATCGTGGATCATAGTCTTCACTGCTTCCATTATAGTTCTATTCTTTCTTTCTGCTACACCATTTTGTTGAGGATTGTAGGGAGTGGTGAGCTCCCTCTTGATCCCGACATCTTTACAAAAGTTTACAAACTCTTTTGAGGTGTATTCTCCTCCATTATCTGACTTGAGTGTCTTGATCTTTCTTTCGGAGAGATTCTCTATCAGGGCTTTGAATTCCTTGAATTTTCCAAACACTTCATCTTTTGACTTTAAGAAGTACACCCAAGTCTTGTGAGAATAGTCATCAATAAATGATATATAGTATACATACCCACTAAAGGAGGTTGATGGCATTGGGCCACATACATCTGAGTGGATGAGCTCTAAGACTCCTTCTGCTTTACTGTTGCTCTTCGGGAAAGGGTTCTTGATGTTCTTTCCTTGTGCACATCCATTGCACACACCTTCATGGTCAACCTTGAATTCTGGTAGACTTGTGACTGCCTTGCTCACATATGGTAATGCCTTGTAGTTGATGTGAGCTAGGCTTCTATGCCAAAGTTCACATGGACTCTCAATGGAATGAGTCAAGGCTGCTTCTGAGTGACCTTTTAGCTTATACAGGCCACCTTCTTCTGTTCCAATAACAATTGCATCTTCTATGGTTTTTCCTTTAGGCCACATAAGAACTTCTCCATCTATGAAAGCAATTCTGAAGCCTTTCTTATCTAAAGTTGAGATAGAAAGTAAGTTCTTTGTCAAACCTGGTACATATAGTACATCCTTCATCTTCATTGGGGTCCCTGAATCAAGTTTGTAATTAGACTCTCCTACTCCTTTGATAGGGTATTGGTAATCATCTCCAAGTGTAACTTTCTGGGGAAAGTTCTTTTCTGTAAGGCTAGAGAGAATGTCTCTTTGACTTGTCATGTGCTTGGAAGCACCACTATCTATGAGCCACGTATCCTCACCAGGTAACACTGATCCTGAGAGGGAAGAGATTAAGACATAGTCTTCAATCTGTTCTTTTATCATCTTTGTGGGTGGCTCTTCATCTTCAACTGTATGGGCATGGTGCCTTTTGTTTATCTTCTTGTATTCTTCTCTCTTAGCTGGACAATCGTTAGCAATATGTCCCATCTTATCACAATGGTAGCATTGATAAGAGGAGAAATCTCTTTCTCTTCTTTGACCTTTTCTGAAACTTTTGGAATCTCCTTGGAAGGTGAGATTCTTTATGAGAGTTGTTGAATCTCTTTGGGGAGTGAGATTCCTTATGTTGATGAGTTTCCTTCTGGAAGTGAGACCTCTTCCTTCCTCCTTTAGTATGATTAGCTAGGGCTTGATCTTCATCTCTTGATAGTACTGCTTCTCAGTTAGCTACGCTTGCTTCTTCTTGAACACATTGTTCCCACAGACTGTCAAAATGTAGGTCCTCTTTTTTGGCACAAATGGTTTGGATAAACGCATCTCAAGGTCTTGTGAGACCATTAAGCGCTGTCATTATGAGTTCATCTTCATCTAGAGTATGTCCAACTGCTTCTAGCTGTTCCTTGAATTGTGATATTCTAGAGAAATATTCATGAATTGTTTCTCCTTTCTGCATCCTTGTACTTTTGAGTTGAGTTAGATTCATCCTTCAGTTGATGTTCTTTCCTTCATACATTCTGGTTAGGTCATCAAACATTTCTTTTGGAGTTTTCTTTGAAGCCACTTGAGGGACCAAGTGATCTCTAATAGAGTCTGCAATGATTCTTTTGGCCCTAACCATGTCCTTTTGGTGTTTTTCTTTAGCTGTAGCATCGGTAGGTTCTGGTACATCTTCTTTACTGAATCTTGCTAGGTCATTCTCTTCAGGAATGAGTGCAATTCTATACTTCCAGGCATGGAAGTTATCCACACCTTCTAGCTTGTCCACAAGCTTAGTGCTTGCAAACATCTTGTCCTGGAGTTGGGAAAATGACCAAAAATTGAAAATGCTCAGAATTTAAATCTGAACTTACCAGGAGGTGTGCTTGGCTGAGGCGAGTAGCCTGGTGTAGTCAGATTTCAAAAAATCCAAATTTTACCCCTTCAAACTAGGCCTGCGGAAATCTGGACTGGTACTGGTTCTGGTTTCCTGGTTTTCTGGTACCAGTGAAAACTAGGGTTTCACTTTCCGGGAGTTCTGCCCACTAGAAAAGTGTGCTGAGGCTGCTAAAGAGTTCGCTAGGCTAGGGTGCACTTCCTTGATGAGTTTTAGGCTGGAATTCCTCTTCAATAGAAAACCCTAATTTTCTTGTACGACAACAATGACATTTTTGCTTATCTAGTGAAAGGTGCTCTCTTCAGCTTAGCTCCAAAACCATGTTAAGTTTTGAGCTATTATTAGGTTTCTTTTCAATTTACTAGATAACAATAGCATAGGTAGGATCATTGAGAGAAACACAATCACAAGATACACAACATTTATCCTGGGAAACCCTCATGGGGGAGAAAACCCAACAAAAATTTCCTTAATATAGATAGCCAATACAATGCCAAGACAATAAACCAAAACACTAGAGAATATCCAACACTGAGCAATGCGCCTCTCTCTTCCTTCTTCTCCCAACTGCAGCGACCAAACTTGCACACTTGATGAGTGAATGAGTGAGTGTGTTAATGAGGCGCTAGCCTCCTTTATTTATACTCGCTGGCAGGCGCTGGAAAGGTGTCTCTTCATTGGGTAGGGCCGACTTCTCTTCTTAGCGGTTAAAACCACTTTAATTAGGCCTAGGGGCCGACTTCTTAATTTGCATAATATAATTAGGGTTTGACCAATCCACAAAAGGGGATTTGGTGAAGTACAAAGCCCGACATGATCAATCCACAAAAGGGGATTGATCTGATGAATAATAACTCAATAATAAATAGAATACTCTTTGCAGTTACAATATTTCAACAATAATAAGATCTGATAATGGAGGAGAATACACCTCCAAGGAGCTCGTTGCCTTTTGTAAAGAAGTTGGGATTAGGAGGGAGCTCATTGTCCCTCACAATCCTCAACAAAATGGTGTGGCTGAAAGAAAGAACAAAACTATTGAAGAATCAATGAAGGCAATGATGAATGACCATAATTTATCGATGTTCCTATGGGGAGAAGTAGCGATGACGATTGTTTATGTTCAGAACATAAGTCCACATCTTATATTGAAGAACATGACTCCAGAAGAAGCCTTCTTCGGAAAGAAGCCAAGTGTTGAGCACATGAGAATCTTTGGATGCCCTGTCTATATTCATGTCCGCAAGGATAAGAGAAAGAAGTTAGAACCTTTAGGAAAGAAAGGTATATTCGTTGGATATAGTGAATCATCAAAAGCATATAGAATCTATGTTCCAGGTCAGCAAAAGGTTGAAATCAACCGAGACATAACTTTTGATGAAAGGATTTCATTTAAGAAATCTATAGAAGACTCCATAGACTCCAACGAAGAAGAGGAACATGAAGACACCAAAGAAGATAGCACATGTTCTTCATAACACCCCAGTAAAGAGCCAGAACCACCACATGAACTTGTGGAACTAGTTTTTGCACCTAAGACTAGAAAGAGACCAGCATGGCTTGAATCCACCTTGCAGGAAGAAGAAAAGCATAAGGCTCCCAGTGGCACCTTTAGACGAAGCAAGAAACCCAAAAGGTTCTCCAGTTATGCGACACTCATGGCAAGTCTTGTTAATGCAAAACCTTCCACCTTTGAGGAAGCAGCCAAGCAAAAAGAATGGAAGGAGGCCATGATGGAAGAATATCAATCTATTATGAAAAATGATGTATGGGAAGTTGTGCCTAGACCTAAAGAAAAGTCTGTAGTCACTTCAAAGTGGGTTTATAAGATAAAGCATGCAGTAGACGAGAGTATAGATAAATACAAGGAAAGATTTGTGGCTAGAGGTTTCTCCTAGCAGGAGGGAGAAGATTATGACGAGACGTTTGCTCCGGTTGCTAGATATTCATCTATCAGAGCCATCATATCTCTAGTTGCATCCATAGGTTGGAGTTTACATCAGATGGATGTAAAGACTGCTTTTCTCAATGGAGTAATTGAGGAAGAGGTATATATAGAGAAACCTCAAGGTTTTGAGGTACACCCAAGAGAAACCCATGTATGCAGATTGAAGAAGGCCTTGTATGGACTCAAGCAAGCTCCAAGAGCTTGGTATGCACGTATTGATAGCTATTTGACGAGACTTGGATTTTCCAAGAGTCATGTCGATCCAAACCTCTATTACAAAGTTGTGAATAATGCACCTATGATTCTACTATTATATGTTGATGATTTGTTCCTGACAGGTGGAGAGCCTCTCATTATTCAATGTAAGAAGGAGCTAGCCTCAGAATTTGATATGAAGGATCTTGGTCTCATGCACTACTACTTGGGACTAGAAATATGGCATAAACGTGGTGAGGTCTTCCTAGGAGAAGGGAAGTATGTTGTAAAGATCCTTCAGAAGTTTGGGATGATGGATTGTAAATCCATGACAACTCCCATGGTAACAGATCTGAGGAAGTTGAGAGACTTTGATTCTGATCCAGTAGACTCGTCCCTATACCGACAATTGATTGGCTCATTGATGTATTTGGTAAATACCAGGCCGAACATTTGCTTTGCTGTGAATATGTTGAGCCARTTCCAGGTGGAACCCAAACATGAGCATTGGATAGCTGCAAAGCATATCCTGAGATATCTTCGTGGGACGATAACCTATGGTTTGAGATATGCCTTAAACAGTGAAGTACAATTGCATGGATTTATTGATTCAGATTGGGCAGGAATTGCAGATGACAGAAAGAGCACTTCTRGTATGTGTTTCAGTTTGGGATCTGCTATGATATCATGGGCTAGTAGGAAACAAAAGTCTGTTGCACTCAACACTGTAGAAGCAGAGTATATTGCAGCTTGTGATGCTTGTACATAAGCAGTGTGGCTCCGTAAGTTAGTTTTTGCACTGTTTGATCAGGTGCTGGATTCAACTGTGATATATTGTGATAACCAGAGTTGTGTGAAGCTCTCAAAGAACCCGGTGTTCCATGACAGGTCGAAGCACATTGAGATCAAGTACTATTTTCTTTGTGATAAAGTCCAGAGGGGAGAAGTGGTTCTCCAATATATCTCCACTGATGAGTAGACAACAAATATTTTGACTAAGCCTCTGTCCAAGATAAAGTTTGCATGCTTGAGGGAAAAGCTGGGGCTTGTGGAGATTGCTCCCTTGGTTGAAAGGGAGGAGATGACTTCCTCGGTTGGGAGGGAGCTCTGATATGTGGCATCATGGACTATCAATGAGTTGCAGATTTGTAGCATGTAAGTACAACTTAGAGATGGTCATACAACTTAGAGATGATGCTTGCGTCATGCTAGTTATGGTCATGCTAGTACAACTTAAATATGATATAGATGGTTGGAGTTGGCAATGATACATTGGCCTGAGGTGCATTGTGCTAGTACAACTTAGAGGTGGACATAAAACTTAGATATGATGTATTGACATCATGCTAGTTATGTTCACCTCTAAGTTGTACTAGCACAATGCACCTTGGTTGGCTATTGGTTCTAATGATTGCTTCCAGAATTATTCTATTTGTCAAGGTTAAGGTGCTTGGGGGTGGCCTTGTGCCTATGGTTGGGTGACAATATTGAGTTATTGCCTATGGTGAAAATGAGCACACCTATTATTTTAACATCGAGTCCTTCATTATAGAGTTCCAAAGAAAGGCTGTAGCCGTGACTGATATTTTTGAGCATAGATTAGTGATGCTCTTTATTGAGGGGTTGACTAAACCATTGAGAGGTTGGGTGAAAGCCTTCGAACCTCACACCCTTCAAGACGCCATTATGCACACCAGAGATATGGGAGAATTAGTGCAGAAAACAAAAACCTTTTCAAAACCCTTTGTTCCACACAAAGACAAGGATCATAGACCCCCTCAAAGGGATTGGAAAGGTAAAGAAAAAATGGATGATGAGACCAGGCGTGAGCTTATGAGGAAGAAGTTGTGCTTCACTTGCAGAGATCTGTGGGTTCCAGGACACAAATGCATGGGCAAGGGACAAATCCACTACATTGAGGTGGCATGAGACAGTGATGATGATGAGGAGGAGATCAGACACACACTAGGCAATGATTCTTCCGGTTTAGAGGAGGAGCATGCACATGAAGAGGGACAACCTCCAAAGACACTCCAGCCGTAGGTAGGACCGCAGTCAGGTGGGAAGGAAAAACCACGAGTACCAGCGAAGGGTGGAGTCATAGCAACCCTTTCGGGAGTACATAGATATGGCACCATTGGACTCATTCATGGACATCATGTCACAACACTAGTGGATGGTGGGGCAACCCATAATTTTATAGATGCAACATTCGTATCCAGGAGAGGGTTATAGACTGAGGAGTTTGAGGTATTCACTGTAGCAGTGGCAGATGGATAAACCATGACTTGCTTGGACAGGGTACTAGATCTGGAAGTTAAACTAGGTAACTACACTGTGACAGACACCTTCTATGTAGTTGACTTATTAGAGACTGATGCGGTAGTGGGCGTTCAGTGGCTGTACTTACTGGGCGAGATTGGGTTCAATTATTATACCCTGACAATGAGTTTCAAATATACAAATAGGTTAAAGGTGGTATTGAGGGGCATGTCTACAGGAGCACCCAGGACAATGTCGACAAAGAGGATGGAGATGATTTTCAGACATGGGGATGTGGCGTATGCGATCGAGGGTTTAATTACCACCAGGAGGGATTCAGATGGCAGACAACATTATCATCTAGAGATCAGGGCACTTTTGAGTTAGTATGAGTCGGTAGTTGGGTCGATACCACCAGAGCGACCACCAGATAGAGGATTTGAGCACACTATTGAGTTAGAGGCGGGGGCGACACCAGTGAACACCACACCCTACAAACATCCTAAGAGATTCAAGGATGAGATTGAGAAAGCAATCAAGGACTTGCTTGAGATGGGGCACATCAGAACCAACACTAGTCCGTTTGCTTCGTCTGTAGTATTGGTCCTGAAGAAGGATGGCATGCTGAGGATATGCATAGACTATGGTGCACTCAACAAGAAGACCATCAAAAACAGGTACCCCATTCCACGCATAGACGAGTTGATGGATGTCCGATGAGCTACATGGGGCAGTCTTCTTCACCAAGATAGATCTTCGCTCAGGTTACCATCAGATCAACATCAAAGAGCAAGATATTGAGAAGATAACTTTCAGATGCCATTTTGGGCATTTCAAGTTCTTGGTCATGCCCTTCGGGTTGACCAATGCACCAACGACCTTCAGTCTTGCATGAACCACATTTTTAGGGGATAGTTGCGGAAGTATCTTTTGGTCTTCTTCGACGACATCCTAATATATAGTAGGACTTGGGAAGAACATCTGGCACACTTAGATGAGGTTCTGAGCATAATGCAATCACAATCCTTATATGCCAAAGAATCCAAGTGTGAGTTCGGAATGAGAGAGCTTCTGTACCTAGGCCACATTATCAGTGAGTAAGGTGTGTATGGACATCAGGAAAAGATCAGGGCCATTCTGAATGGGGCAACACCCAAGAACATCACTTAGTTGAGGGGATTCTTTGGGTTATGTAGTTGCTATCGGAGGTTCGTGAAAGGTTTCTCACAATTGAGGGCACCACTCACTGATTTGACAAAGAAAGGGTCTTTCCACTGGACCGAGGCATCACAATGCACTTTTGAGAAAATGAAGGAGGTCATGAGCACATGCCTAGTTCTAGCACTTCCCGATTTTTCACAACCCTTTGTCTTGGAGTGCGACGCATCGGGAGAGGGGATTGGAGTAGTGTTGATGTAGGGAGGTCACCCCATAGTCTTTGAGAGCAGGAAGCTTAGCTTGTCAGAGAGGCTCTATCCTATCTACGACAAATAAATGTTGGCTATCATGCACGCCTTAACAAAGTTCAAACAATACTTAGTGGGCAGTAGATTTGTGGTGAAAACTGATCACAATAGCTTGAAGTATTTCTTGGATTAGAAAGACCTCAGTGAGAGACAACAAAAATGGGTTTCGAAGGTCCAAGCCTTTGACTTCGACATTCAGTATGTTAAAAGGCAAGAGGAATGTCATAGCAGATGCCTTATTCAGGAGGCCAGCGAGTTGTTCGTTGATGGACATATCTACGAATTGGAAGGCACAATTGCTGGTAGAATAATCCAAAAACAAATTCGCCTGTGAGGTGATGGATGGGAAAGTGGTAGATGAGAGATACCGAGTACTAGATGACGTCATCTTCTACAAGGACAGGCTCTACTTAGTTCTAGAATCTACACTCAAGGAAAATATTCTGAAGGCTAGTCATGATTCGCCATTAGCAGGACATCAGGGGTACTTCAAGACGTACAGGCAGATCAAAGAGAGATTCTCATGGAAGGGTCTCAAGGATGATGTACTGAGACATGTCCGAGAGTGTATGACTTGTTAGCAGAACAAGTCCGAGTAGACACACCTGGCAGGGTTACTTCAACCTCTACCTATTCTGGAGCAGAAATGGGAGAGCATCTCCATGGACTTCATCACAGGACTACCTAGGGTGCAAGGTAGGGGTTGTATTTTTGTGGTGGTCGACAGTTTTGATGAATGCAACTATGTGAGACATTCTCCAGCTTACAAACCTATGAGGTGTGGATCATTGCAGCTATGTGAAGTCTTTCGCTCAGCTTACAAACCTGAGAGAAATCCCCTAAGAAGGGTACGCGGTTCCTGCCTGAGACAGAGCTGGGAACGTAGAGATGACCTCCTCCATTCAGAGAGTTGAGAAGAACTCCAGATGATTATCCAGTGGAAAAGCGATCTGTTGAGTTAGGACGTGCCTGTGGCTGAGCACAAGGTGAACGTGTGAAATCCCAAAGTGCTTGGTGCATCATCATGAGAACATAAATGAAGTTGATGTATTAGCCTCCTCTGAGCAATAGAGTTGACGAGAAGACTCCGGATGATTCTCCTGTTGGTGGCAGTGGGAAAGCAGATCTGTAGAGTGGACGTGCTTGTGGACGAGCACAGGTGAACATGTGAAGACCTGGTTCTTCTGTGTAATGCAGTGAATCAGAGCTATGACATCTCTATGGATGTGGCCCTAGTGGATGAGCACTAGTGGGTGTATCAGATCCTTTGCTATATACTGTTTAAGAGTCAGACCTACCTGTAACCAATGCTGTAAATGTCGTGTCGGGGTAAGTGTCGGCGAGGGTGGGGTAGAGATCATGTCGGCGACATCGGCGGAAAATGTCGGAATATGTCGGCAAGACCTCAAAAAAATACAAAAACAATCATTTTTTTCAATTTTTTAAATTTTTTTAAACTTGTAAAGCAACAACAACATCA
>JASDQU010504546.1:19194-38151 GCA_032191745.1 Picea mariana | reverse complement strand
TTTTGGAGTAAGATTCGATGCCATAATTTCATTTTCTATTCATTCTTTATTGTTAAGTGTTTGCAATTTGCAAGTAAGAATGTTCAATTATTTCTACTGGCATGCTCGTCATATGTTTCTGGTTCCTTCTGTGTTTCGGCTGCAGTTTGGTAATCATTGGAGATACATATGTTGTTTACTGGTTCGGTGGTTGTTTCTTGTTTGCTGGTTCGTTGGTTCATCGGTTGCTGGTTATTGTTGTTTGGCTCAAGTTTATGAGTTTGGGGCACTGGGGTTGCAGTTGGCCCATTCATGCTTTCTTGCTGGTTTGTTGCTTGCTTTTCTCTTTTGTTTACTTTGGCTTTGCAAGGTTGGGGTGTTGCGCCGACAGTTGGAGCTATTTTTTTTTTGGGTGCTTTACGATGTTCAGGTCCTGCACCCACAAGTGGACCTGTGGTTTTGTTGTTTTTCATGTCTGTCGAAGTCGAGATTTGGCGCCTGTTCCATGCCCGCCTGTTCTGCTGTAAAAATTTTGCTGATACTTTAGTGTTGACATGATACAAAATAGTGGCATAAGAAATAATTGACAACTACATGTGCAATTGCAATATATGTTGTCTTTTTGTTAAGATAAAACATGTGCAAAACACACTTATTAACCATATATGGTGAAATGTGCCCATATCAGAATACAACCTCTTTATCCTCTACACAGATTGGTGTGATCACGATACAATTTGTGTTGTACTTGAAATATGATATGTACACCAAAGATACTGCAAAATTATATTTCCATGTCTGGAAGCATATTTAGATACTTTGCCATAGAAAACCAAAATCATTTAGCTATGGCCATGAAATTTCTTAATATTTTGTGGCTTGTAATATATTTTGGGTAGGAGAAAACTTTATATATTTACAACCATGGATGGAGAAAAGAAAAGGTTCATGTTTCTAACTATCTCTTATTCTATTAGTTGATTCTGATTTAGTGTATCTACATATTACTTGTTTTCCAATGCATATCAATTTCCATTCATGTTCATTATATTTTGTGCATTCCCACATTCAAACAAACATAATAGATGGAGAAAAAGAAGTCTTAACTGCAACAGTGGATGAGGAGATAGAAAGGTGCATGTTTGTACTGTTATTTCATATTCTGTTGTTTTGTGTTTCATTTATTATTTGTATATGTGTTCACCTATTTTGTGGTATGTAGATATTGCGTACCTTCCTACATAATAACTTATCTTCATGTCCTTTGTATTTCTTGTGCCACTACATTGAAAAAATTCGAACTCTGTTTATTTTTTTTTTATATGTCTTCCTGTATACTAACTTCCTTCATGTCCATTGTATTTTTCCTACATTGCTACATTTAAACAAATAGAGTGGCTAGAGAGGACGATGGACTCTTTGGTGAGAATGTAGCAAAGGAGTTACAGATGTGCATACCTGTACTCTTATTTCATAGTTCAATTTTTAGTATTTCATTTATTGTCTGTGTATTTGTTCTACTTGTTCTACTATTTTGTACCTTTTTTTTTCTGTATGTATATACTACGTATCTTTTTGCTTATTGTCATGTGATTTTTATTCTCTTTGCTGCTACATTGAAATAAATAGAACTATATTTCTTTCTCTTACATGTCTTTCTGCATACTAACTTGCCTTCATGTCCACTATATGTTCGGCGTTGCTACCTTGAAAGAAACATATTGGTTGGACAGGAAGATGAATTCTTATATGTCATAGTAGAGGGGTCTCTGGTACAATCTTCAAAAAGGTATACCAACTGTGCTAGTAAATTAAACATACAAAATTGGTGGGGGCATATAATATTGGACTAGAAGACGATGCTTTGGCAACTATGGGCCTTTGTTGAGACTTCCCTCTTCCAAACATTTCCCTCCCCATTTCTAATTTTTCCATTTTCTATTATCCCCCTTTTCCCCCTCTTCTATACTTAACTTTTCTCGACTACTTTTTCTTTTTGGTTGCTTTGCTTAGTTGTCTTTCCGAAAATTCCTAGGTGCGCAATTTTGCGGACTTAGGGGTTCACATTTATGGTCATGCTTCTACCTAATTCCATACTTACCCACTTTGTCGATCATGGGTTCCCGGACTGGCGGGTTCAAGACACGCTTCTAGCTTCATAGGTTCCACGATATACAGATTGGTCGTTGTACCCCCCCATCATGCCCTATTTACTGTTACACATTTTTCAATCAAAACATTCGAGGCATACAATTTGACCCTCGGGTCCTCATGTTTCCTGAGTATCCCTTGAACACCCTATTTTGTATTCCATCTCCTTCGACCCTGTATGTGACATTAAGAACAATTATGGAAAATATACAATGCATATGCTTCTTTAGTCCTTTTGATGTTCATCTACAAATGCTTGCATCAGAAAAAGTTGGACTAGTGACATGGACATGAGCAGTCAATCATCCCAAACATCTATAGACCGATAAGGCCAAAGGTAAAGATGCATACATTTTGTTTTTCATATGTTTACCAAACAAATATCCTCAACTATTTATTCATCCTTGGCATGGTGAATATGATGATGTCATCGGCAACACATACTTTGTAATTCACAAGAAGTATCAACAAGTGCAAGCGAGACGTCGAACATAGTGCAAGTTCCGCAGACTAAGAGGTCTGGTTGCAAAAATATGGCTCCATAGTTCATCCAAGTTGTGCATCTACTTGTGCATTTATGCCAGGAAAAAAGAAAACAAAAAAATGATGCACACTACCATTCAAATTACTTTTCTTGTTCAAAAAATGTCACCAGGTCTAAAATTGTAACACCGAAAATACTATCAATAGAGGGCTTGAACAATCGCCGAACTAGACAAGTGTTTGTCAGGGACATAATGGTCGTCTATAACACCTACTTGGACAAGGAAAACAAAATTAGATCCATTATGCGTGCTAACATGACAGATAAGGAGGCCCTGATGATAGTCACACTGTCTATTCCCACACAACTTGTCCAGAAACATGCAGAAAAGATATTTCTAGGTAATGGGATATCCATTAAAAATTTTAATATATTGCCCAAAACAGTATGACCGTGGTGATTGTGATCGAATTATATCACTCAATGAAACAAGTATTGTGGAAAAAATTCCTGCTACTTGTTCAGAATATCGTTTCGTTCTGGACACAACTATCAACCAACTTGCACAGAGAAACGACATTTACCCAATCGGAACCATTGGCGCAACTGTCACACTCGTGAGAAAACTTGGCTCACAAGACATTCTTCATATAAAATATGGAGATTCAGACAACGACAAGGCAATGGTGCCATTCTCCATATCCAGTTTTGTCCTTTACTTTCACATGTCCATGTATCTCAATTAAGTTACACAAATGATTCATTGTTCCATGTTGTTTCTGCAATTGTTTGACACCTATTCAAATTTGTTTTCATCAATGGAACAATAATTGCATAAAGGACAATTTCCACTTATTCTCTTCAAAAATATAACAAAGAAAAGAGATGTTAAATAAAGGATCTTTTGCACAACCCAAGCAACATTTGTAATATAATTGTGAGCAATCATAGTACAGGATCTCAAGAAACTAACTAGCTCTACAACTGTTGTGCATATACATCTACAAATTCATCCTCACTTTGCTCATACAAATTGCCTTCACCAAATTTCTGCATTTTTTTTTTGTGCAGTTGTATATTATATTGTTCAATATATTAACTGCTATGCTCACATTTCCAGGTTGAGGGTGTTTTGGTTGCAGCAAATGTGTACTCAACCCCCTTCAAGCCTGTATGTGCCAACTGTAACTCTCATGCTTCTTCTTCTACTTTCATAAGTGATGATACAATTGATTGTCTACGATGGAGTAAAAAATGTTCTTACATATATAGACATTGCCTCAATGCTACCATCTGAACCGTGGGAAACAAAACCGTACATTGTACAATTAGACAAACTTTGTTACAAGATGTGCTTCCTGGGTTAGCAGAATTGTCATATGAAGCATACCTACAGAAAAAGGAAAAAAATGTCTACATGCTGCGTGACTTTCAGATACATAGAAAATTTATCTTAAATGAGGACAATGCAGCAGATCGGCTCGAAAAAAAAATAAAAAAAATCATAACAAGCTTTGGCAGGAAACGAAAATATCTCATGTATGTCTGTGATTTTTCTTCAACACCCAGATGAATGTTCTTCGGACTCGAGTTCTTTGGAGTTTACATCTATAGTTGTAAAATTCTTTTTCCAGAGATTTTGTCTCTTCTTGTGTACTTGAAACAACAAGGAGAATCTAACTACAAATGTAATCGATGTTGTTATTTTGATGTTTTTTTGCATCTCCTAGTAAGAATTTTTTATATTTGTTGGGGTGTGCAAATGGAAAAAAAATGGTGGCTAGTTGTGGCTTTGTTGGAGGAGTCTGTACGTTTTTTGGGTGCCCAAATTGGACAATTATTTTCCAACTATATAGCCATGGCAGGATTTCTGCATTTTTTTTGGATACTCGAATAAAAAAAAAATTGCTCTCCAACTATACATTTATGGTATGGTATCTGCATTTTCTTGATGCCCTAATTAAAAAAAAAGGACTGACATGGATTGAAACACGAGTTTGATATTTTCAGAACTCGCTATAGAGATTGGGGTGTTCAGGCATTATAATTCATATAGGCAGGTGCAATTGTTGGTGATGTACATGCGCATAAGATTGTTCAGTCCATAAATGGGAAGAATGAGCACAAACCCTATTAAAAGTATCCAAGTGTAAATAAATTATGCCCATCCTTTGAATTTTCGAAATAACTTGCTCCTCTGGGTAGAACCATTAGGCATTTCCAATAATATTGGAAATTAAACATTGTTAAAACTGGTAGTGATAGACCATGGCACAATCAGAAGAAAATGCCCATAGTGATCTTGCTTAATGGTAAAATAGTAATCATAAACTTTCTTGTTCCCCATTTTGATGTCTAGTTATACCTAGGGTATAGTGGCAAAGCTCTGCTAGTTTTGTGTTGTCTTGTGTTTGGCAGAATTTTTTTTTTGTAAGTTAGTAGTATTATATATAAAGGGCCTTCCTAGACCAAAAAGAGATACAAAGTACAGAGAATATTCTTGTTGTAGTTACTGGACTGCCCCAACAGAGGGGAAACCAGTCCAGCCAGCATGGAAGTCAAGCATAAGTGGTGTAATAGACTAAATAAACTGTTTGAAACTAACTGGATAGCAACTAAAAAGTAGAACGACTAAAGAAACTTGAAGTGCACTCATGACCTTAGAAATTTGGCAGATGATCTGGCCAGGTGAGGTGGACAGCCTCAGACCACGGCTCCTCCTCAACATATGTCACTTGATCGGCCCACTACTTCCCCGCGTCCACGCTTCCCCCGGTCCTATTGACAACTGGCGAGGCATCCTGCAACGCGCAACGTGCTGTGACCACCTCCTTCGCTATAGCCTCTTGCATGACTTGGTTCTGCTCATTCCTTGTTGAACACAACACCTGGGCATTCCACTCGTTGGTTGCACCACCAGGTTCCTCCTCCGAAGCCGCACCTGCGAGGTCTGTGGGGAGAGCCTCTTGAAGAGAGGTAAGGAGATGGAGAAGGACTGCTACTTTTTCATCCATGGCCAACAGACGGAATTGAAGATCCTCCACCCCCTGGTGGAGTTCGAAGACCAATCTGAAGAGAATTTCCAAGCTGTCCCGTAGCTGTGTGTCGAGGAAAGGGTTCGGTGGCTGGTTCTTGCATGGAGGTGGTTCTCCCACAGTTTTCCCAACAGAGTTCGGACTTGGTGAAGGAGGAGGCCCAAACACTGGAGGATTCGGAGGAAGGTGAGAGGAAGAAGATGGCAGCTTAGGGACAATAGCAAGGCTATCAAATTGTGCAACAGCGGAAGCGGGTGGCGGGGGAAGAATTGGATCGGGGTGAATGGAAGGAGAGGAGTAGGAAGAAGGTGAAGCAGGGGGCGAAATGGAGGGCCGACAAGGTTTCCATGGGGAGCCTCTACACGGTCACCCTTGAGGGCACGACATAAGTCTCATCGAGTGGCGGATAAAGGGCGCTAAGTGCACCAGGGAGTGGAAGGAAGCCTGAAATCGAACCAGGGCGGTGGTGAGCATGCCAATCCCAGTTAACTCCGATGAAGGCTGCCAAGGGGAAAGGCAAATGAAGCCTACGCAGGGACAGACGACGAGCATGTAGATCTCGGCCATGAAATGAAGTTGGAGGGGTGGATGGAACAATTTAATTGTCGCTCGCGCCATAGTAATGGCCATTTAATGTTGGTTTGGGGTGGCAGGCGATGGCACGAGCCCGTCACATGGCTCCATGCCTCACTGGCCGTGCCTCACCTCTACGTCACGCCAGGTGGATCACAATAGCACCCCATCCGGGGGTGTGTCCATTGTTCCAGCTTTGCGGATACATTGCTGGAGAATGGGGTGATTGGGTTCTAGAGCCGAAATGCAGAGAAGTTCTGGACCAATCCAATTAGTTCCCAAATTTGCTAGCTCGTCTACAACTTGATTCGCCTTCCTCCTGACATGAGTAGGTATGACTGCCTTATTTGGTTTCATTAGGGCTATGACCATCTGTAACCCATGTGAGAGTCTCCAACTAGGCGATAATTTTTCCGGGTTTGCTCCATTTAGAATTCTGCTGAGCAAATGGATGATGACCTAAGAGTCCCCCTCAACTATTAACTTGGTGAAATTGTGGTTGATGGCTAATTGCAATCCTCAGATGAGTCCCCAGAGTTCCGCTGCATTGTTCGTGGAGTGACCAAGGTTGCTTGCGTTGATGAGTATGATGTGCCTTTGATGGTTGCGGAAGACTACTCCATATCCTGCTGCACCCAGATTGCCTTTAGAGGCACCGTCAAAATTGAGTTTAATGAAATCTACCCTGGGGGGAGACCAAGAGGAAGGGCTGCTGAGAGGGGTGGAAGGAGAAGTGGGGGTTAGAGGATTATGAGAGGGTAGAGGCTGCCAAAGCTGGAGGATTGTGAGTTCGGAAGGATTGCTGTACAAGTTTTCATTGGTCCACTGCTGAAGGTTGAGAGTTTCCAAGATATTGCAACGGCATTGATGCCAGCAATGTTTCCAAGGGAGAGAAGTATTTCAAAAGAGCCTTCTGTTCCTTTCTTTCTAGGTTTGCCAAAGGATGAAGCCTGGAAGTAATTGCCAAATGCGATTGAGAAGGGGGGAATGGAAAGCCTGGTCCCTCCATTTCGAGATGGTATCAATGATACTATCTCTATGGCGATCCGAAGTGCTCATGATGAGTGCCAATTGATCCCAGAGTTGAGCCCTGTAAGGACAAGAGTTGAGGAGATGATTCATAGTTTTATCAGCCTCTCCACAAAGTAAGCATATGGAGGGCCCAGCGAAACCCCTTTTCAAGAGGTTATCCCAATTTAGTATGCTTGAGTGGGAAACAAGCCAGAGAAAGAGGGTGATCTTTGGCCAGTGTTTAAGACTCCAAATTTTGCGCCAGACTTTCCTTGTAGGGAGAGGGTCTACTTGATTTATGATCTGATAAGCTTCCTGAATACTGTAGGTGCCCCTTGGCAGGTATCCTCAGTGAAGAATATCCTCTCCCACGATTTTGGGAATCTTGCATTTGGCCATTTCCTCTTGCCAAGGTGCCAAGTCCACTTGCTCTTCCAGGTTGATGCATTCCCTATCCAGGTGCCAGCTTCGCCAAGCGTCTTCGGAAGGATTGTCCTGCCAATAGTCAGCTACTCTTGTCAGGCCCGCTTGTGTAGCTGGGGTACAGATGTCTCTTGCCAAGTCCTCATTGTCTAAAACTGGCCATTGTTTCCAGGAATCTTTCCAGTAGAGAGTTGTTTCCCCATTTCTGATTTCCCAAAAGGTGTTCTGAGTAACCAGCTGTTTGTTCTGCCTGGCTGCTGTCCATATTAAGGAGCTGAGACTGTCCCCATTCCATCAAATTAGGTTATTTTCCGCCACATTCAGTGCATATTTCTTTCTCCACAGTTTGGCCCAGAGGTCCTTGGGGTGCTTGAGCCATCGCCACCAAATTTTGGCGCTTAGAACCTTGTTCATCATGAGGGGGTTCTGTAATCCCAAGCTGCCTTGGTCTTTGGGTCGGCATAATTTGTCCCAGCTAACCAACGCTATTTTCTTTCCTGAATTGAGGCCTTTCCAGAAGAAGTTACGCTGAAGATTTTTAATGGTTGTAAGAACAAATCTTGGGGCAGCCAGCACAAAGAAGGTGTAGACAAGAAGGGCTTGAAGGACAGCTCGGAGAAGAATGAGTCGACTGGGAAGATTTAGAACTTGGTAGGTCCAGGAAGAGAGCCTCTTGGTAAAAGAGGATAAAATATGTTCCCACGAGGAATTCCGGAGGGCATTGTCAATCAGGGGAATGCCAAGGTATTTGGATGGAAGGGAGCTTCGGTTGAAACCTAAGATTTCAGAGTTATGTAGCTAAATCAGAGGTGGCGTATTGAAGAATTTTTTTTTGGATTTATCCTTGTTGCAATCTAGCCCCGAGGCGTCTGGGAAGGTTTGGAGAATTGCAAGAAGAGAGTTGGCTTCATGGATAGTTGGAGTGCCCATTAAAAGCGTGTTGTCCACAAATTGATTGTGCAAGATAGGAGGGGAGATGCCATGCAAGGGTAGGCCTGTCCGAAGATTGCTATCAACAGCTGCACGAATGGTACGACCAAGACCTTCGGCCATAATGATGAAGAGGAAGGGGGAGAGAGGATCTCCTTGTCTAATTCTTCTTGAGGGAGAGAAGGGTTGAGAGGGGACCCCGTTAATAAGAATGGAGAAGAAAGCTGAGGAAGTTAGATTCAAAATCCACGTCACTCGGCTCTGATCAAAACCAAAATCTAGGAGCATTGCTTGCATATATTCCCAACTTATCTTATCAAAGGCTTTAGAAAGATCCAACTTGAGGAGCATACCTAGTGTTTTGGTCTTCTGCAGAGAGTGGATCACTTCATGTGCGAGGATGACACTGTCCATGATTTGTCTTCCTTCAACATAGCCTGATTGCTCCGGGGATATGATTGTTGGTAAGATAGGCTTGAGTCTCCTAGAAATCACTTTTTTTAGGAATTTGTAGATGACATTACAGAGAGATATGGGTCTAAAATGCTTAGGGTGATGCGCCTACCCCTCTTTGGGTATTAAGGTGAGGAACGTCGCATTAATATCCTGGAGGACATTCCCGGTGGCTCTATAATCTTCCAGGATTTCCCAAACCTCTACCCTGATCATCGGCCAACAATGGTGGAAGAAATCGCTGGTGAAGCCGTCAGGTCCAGGAGCCTTGCTTGTGTTTGGCAGACTTTTTTTCATATCCCATGGCCTGAATTATTTTCTTGTGGGAACATATACTAGATGTAAGATAAAACCAATGCCATGTGTGTTTTTTCATATATTAAATTGTTTGATGCAAAGGTCGATGTGAAGTTCTCTATGGAACCTTGTAGGATCTTGGTTGATGCCTTCTGTGTTCATGCGTTGAATTGTGCCTCAACTTTCAATACATTTGGTGTTTACTTGGTTCTTGGTTGTATGCTTCGTTGTGGAAAATTAATAATACATTCAGGATCTTGGTAGTTTTTCTATGATCTTAAAGATTATAGAGGACATGCTTTGCCTTTTAATATAAGCTCTATGACGCAAATGTAGTATGTGGCTCATTTTAGCACTTTTCCTTCATCGATGAACTTGGCAAAATTCATCTCCTGGAATAATTTGAATAATTTGAAATAAATTAATATATACTATGCGAAGTCCAATGGAACTATAATATCAACGAGAGGACATTAAAATTGAAATTCATTGTTATTATACTTGCGGCAAACCTGATAGTGCAATAACTTAAACATCCCAAAATTAATTTTCTTGTAGCTTTTCGATGCTTCGCTTATACAAAAAAATCCTAGAAACTATAAGCATGGATCGCTTTATCTATTCCTTCATTGAAGAACCTATTCACATGTTTAATGCACTTCATATTTTCTGTTAATACCATCAATGGGGCTTTCTTACACCAATTCCTGCTTCTGAAAATTGACATCCCCTTTCTTTTTTCCCTCTTCTTTCCCTTTCTTGTTACTTACTCATTTTATGGAAAATGTCTAGCTGCGGGAGTTGGCGGATTCACGTCTTCATATTCCCACTATTACTTTTATATCACTAGCTCGATCGACCAATTCCCCATTTCATATTGGACAAACATTTTTTATCGCGACTTTCTGGATAGGAGGGTTCAACATTGCGTTTCCATTGTTTCACTTCCTGCAAACAACACCCAGTCTTCCGCGATATACAAAATAGAAAACAAATTCCCCTTTATCATGTTTTCTTTCTCTTTCTGTTTACCTGGTCCTTTTTATGAATTTGTCCTTTTTTACGCTTCTCTTATACAAATATATCCTGGAAACTATAAACATGGCTCGCTTTATCTATTCCTTGATTGAAGAACCTATTCACATGTTTAATGATCTTCATAGTTATTGTTAAGACCATCAATGGGGATTTCTTACACCAATTCCCTCTTCCGAAAATTGCCATCCCCTTTCTTTTTCCCCTCTACTTTCCCTTTCTGGCTACTTACTCATTTTTCGGAAAATGTCTAGGTGCAGGAGTTAGCGGATTCACGTCTTCAGATTTCTATTGTTACTTTTATATCACCAGCCCGATCGATCACTTTCTCATTTCATATTGAATTTTTTTTTTGGATCATCGATTCCTGGATAGGCGGGTTCAACATTGCATTTCCATTGTTCCGTCGCCTGCAAATAACACCCAGACTTTCGCAATCTACAAAATAGCAAAAAAAATCCCCTTTATCTCATTTTCTTTTGCTTTCTGTTTACTTGGTCCTTTTTCCGAATGTGTCCTTTTTTCAAATGTCTCATGCTTTTATATACAACACCTGAAGTTATGCAATATACAAATTGACCCTCGAAATCTGTCATTGTCTCATATACAAACATATCTTGGAAACTATAAGCATGGCTCACTTTATCTATTCCTTGATTGAAGAAACTGTTCACATGTTTAATGCACTTCATACTTAATGTTAAGAGCATCAATGGGGATTTCTTACACCAATTCCCACTTCCAAAATTGCCATCCCCTTTATTTTTTCCCTCTACTTTCCCTTTCTGGTTACTTACTCGTTTTTCGTAAAACGTCTAGGTGCGGAAGTTGGAGGATTCACGTCTTCAGATTTCCACTATTACTTTTATATCACCAGCCTGACTGACCGCTTCCCTGTTTCATATTGAACAAACTTTTTTGATCGCAGGTTCCCCGATAGGTGGGTTCAACATTGCGTTTCCATTGTTCCATCGCCTGCAAACAACACCTAGACTTCCACGATCTACAAAATAGCAAACAAATTCCCCATTTATCTCGTTTGATTTTGCTTTCTATTTACTTGGTAATTTTTTCGAATGTGTCCTTTTTCTGAATGTCTCATGATTTTATATACAACAACCGAAGTTCTGCAATATACAAATTGACCCTCGAAATCCGTTATTGTTTCTTATACAAACAGATCATGGAAACTATAAGCATGGCTCACTTTATCGATTCCTTGTTTGAAGAACCTGTTCACATGTTTATTTCACTTCATAGTTACTGTTAAGACCATCAATGAGGATTTCTTACACCAACTCCTCTTCCGAAAATAGCCATCCCCTTTCTTTTTTCCCTCTGCTTTCGCTTTTTGGTTACTTACTCATTTTTCGGAAAATGTCTAGGTGCGAGAGTTGGCGGATTCACGTCTTCATATTTCCACTGTTACTTTTATATAACTAGCATGATTGACCGCTTCCCCGTTTCATATTGAACAAAATTTTTGGATCGTGGGTTCCCATATAGACAGGTTCAACGTTGCGTTTCCAATGTTCTGCTGCCTGCAAACAACACCCGGACTTCCACGATCTACAAAATAGAAAAAAAATTCCCCTTTACCTCGCTTGCTTTCTCTTTCTATTTGCTTGGTCCTTTTTCTGAATGTGTCCTTTTTCCGAATGTCTCATGATTTTATATACAACACCCAAAGTTCCGCAATATACAAATTGACCCTCAAAATCCGTAATTGTCTCTTATACAAACAGATCCTAGAAACTATAAGCATGGCTCACTTTATCTATTCCTTGATTGAAGAACCTGTTCACATGTTTAATGCACTTCATAGTTACTGTTAAGACCATCAATGGGGATTTCTTACACCAATTATCAGTTCTAAAAATTGCCATCCCCTTTCTTTTTTCCCTCTGCTTTCCCTTTCTAGTTACTTATTCGTTTTTTGGAAAATGTCTAGGTGCAGGAGTTGGTAGATTCACGTCTTCAGATTTTCACTGTTACTTTTATATCACCAACCCAACCAACTGCTTCCCCATTTCATATTGAATTTTTTTTTTGGATCGTGGGTTCTCGAATAGGCGGGCTCAACATTGTGTTTCCATTGTTCCACTGCCTACAAACAACACCCGAACTTCCATGATCTACAAAATAGAAAAAAAATTCCCCTTTATCTGGTTTGCTTTTGCTTTATGTTTACTTGGTCCTTTTTCCAAATGTGTCCTTTTTCCGAATGTCTCATGATTTTATATACAACACCCGAAGTTTTGCAATATACAAATTGACCCTCGAAATCCGTCATTGTCTCATGTTCCATGTTACGCATTTTGCATTCAATAGTTGGGGTAGATACAATTTAACCATTGGGCCCTCACGTCTCCTGAGTAGAGCTTGTGGCCCTATTTTAAAGCCCGTCAATATTCCCTGTTCTGAGTATGTTTAATTCTTTTATATCACGAGTCCAACCCACTTCTTGCCGATTGCATACTTGGCCACTATTACCATCGTCAGTTCCTGGCCAGGCTTTCTCAACATTACGTTTCCATTGTTCTTCTACCTACAAATAGCACCTAAAATTCTGCGATATACAAATTGACGGCTGAAATCTATCATTGTGACATACAATTTGATCATCAGCCCCTCACATCTCCTAAGTATATCTTGTGACCCTATTTTTGGAGCTTGCCCGATTGCTTTCCATACTTGGCCATTTGTTGGAATCTGTTTCGTGGGTAGGTGGGTGGATGAAATGTACAATGCTTAGTCACTCTTCACCATCCCCACCACCTTCGTACTTATTTCTTGATATGAAATTATTAAGCTTTAATGTTAGTCGTTCATCGTGCATGAACCATTAAGATTGTCATTAATGTCTGGAAGGCCAGAGAAGATTTGTCATTAATACGAATTAAACTAAGATTTGCGAAGATGAGTGTTATCCTTTCCAAGTATTCATTTCCAGCATGATGCAATATCTTTCGTGTGTCGACCGGTTGTCGCCTTTACGAAATATCTAATTCTTAATCGCTTTTCACTGTCACTGCCACCGCCACCTTTACACTTTTTTCGAAATATGCAATTAGTAAGCTTTAATGATAACAACTCATTACGCACGAACCCTGGAGATTGTCATTGATCAGCGAATGACTCGAGGATATATTCCATTGATACACATTAAACCAAGATTTGCGGAGGGTTATATTATCCCTCCCCAATTTTCATTTCAAACATCATCTGAAGCAAGCAAAAATTCTCATTAACTTATGGTAGCAGTTCCACAAAAGTTATGTCTAGATACAGTAAACACCTTCGAGCATGATGGCCAGAGGTTCCAGTATTCTAGGGCATATTCTTACTATTGATCTCCCTCCGCCTAGAAGAAAAAAAAGATATGGTCCTGTGGTGCACCGAGAGATATATTTCAAGCCAAAGAACTCCAAGGAAACCCTTCCTTCTCAGAAAGCCTGCCCGCCTGCATTGATGGTTGGCGTAGAGATTGATGCGATCGATTTTGAGCTGGAAGAAGATGATATGATGGACAATGATATGACAATGGATGATGGTAATGTAGATGTTGTTCCCACTCCTGCGCCCAAATTGAAATCAACCATAATGGGCGACATTTATTGGCTTGGCTATGGTGGCCCTGACAACACCAAAAGAAGGGGTTTCAGAAAAGAAACCGACATTGAACGCAATAGCCTCTTTGTAGCTCAAAAGTAGGAATTTTGGAGGTCCAAATTAGTCCATTTTGGGTGAAAGTCTTTCATTGTAAGGAAATGATCTATTGATTCTCCCAAAGATATATTGAAAGGAAAAAAAGTATTCAATTGTGGGACCACTCTCATGTTCTCTGGATATACAATTAATATCTTAAATGATGGTGACTAGAACTCCCACTGGTGCAAGGAATATTCCTACTACTCATCTCCTTTAGCCATGAATGGACTAATTTGGGACTCTGGAATTGCTCGTGTAACCTATGTTCCTAAAGTTTTTGACTGCGAGGAGGTGATTTCTTGGTGTGTCCTAACTTTTAGTTTCAGGCTCTCCCATTTTCTCTGCAACATTTTTCGTCTTCTTCCTCGCGGGAAGCTTGTGAGAACTATCAATTTTATCGTAGGACTATTGTTCATCTGCTTCAAACCAAGGATTTATTCCACTGCCGAACCACTCTCCTATTTCTTTGTTGCCTCAAGTCTTCCTCAAGATATTAAGATCGGGGCATCGAACATTAACCCCACGAGGAGAAGACTGCAAGGATTTCTTAAAAAAAAGCATGGTAATCATTTTTGTATGCATGTTGAAGAGAATCTCTATGGCTCCTGCATGTTGTAGATCTTGTGCCTGTGTTTATGGCAATATGTTCAATGTTTTGGCCCAAATAAATCGGTCCAATTTCTATGTTTCGATATATAGTGCCCAATATATATATATATTAAAAAAATTTCCTTGGAGTCTTGGTTGTTGCTTCTTTTCAGAATTTAACACCTCTTCTCATTGGAATGGTTCGATAGTCTCGCAGTTATTCGATATTGTATATGATTAAGTAATTTGATCTAAAATGGAGCATTTAGCAATTATATCACAATGAATTGTGTCCATCCATCAGGATTTTATGGAAACAAAAATTAATTTTAAATAGTTTCAAACCAACATTCAATTCTATTCATAATGCAGATAGAACACCAAATCACAATGTTGCAGTCTGGGACCCACCATAGAAATTTCATTTTCATCTAGCCTTGCCAAGCAAGCAATTTCTTATTTCCCTTTTCCTTGCTTGATTCCTTTAGTTCAAAAGGGAAAATTTTATTATTTGTCCATCCCTTGGCCTCTATTTGAGCATTTTTACTTTATTAATGAAATTACCAAATTTCTTGCGAATTAATAAAAGAGTGAAAAGTGAAAATTGCAAAGGGATATTGGTTTCCGGGTGGTTACCTAACTATTTGAACGCCCATAACCAGTCACCAGTACAACTCGTGTACACTCACAAAAAAGCACGAAAAATGAAAATTGCAAAGGGATATGGGTTTTCGGGCCATTACCTAACTATTTGACTACCCATAGCCAGTCACCCCAACTGTTACTATCTCTTTTGGCCTATAAAAGAAGGTGTTGGGGCCCCATTCCAAAGAGAATCACGAGAGCATAGAAACTTTTCCCATTTTAGTATTCCCCCTTTGCCCCAATATTTTGCACCCACATTGTGAGTTTGAGCAAGAATTCCTTTTTCCTCCATTGCAAGCCTTTTCCATTTCCCTAGGGAGAATTGAAAAGGAGAAGAAGACGTGGAAGTAGTTGGTGCATGGTGAAGAGGAGCCCAGGACCAAGTTTGAGGAGCAGTTGCCAGTCTCATGTTGTAAACGAATTTAGTGAGATTAATATAAATAACCCTAGTGTAGTCCGTGGAGGGGTTTTCTTGCTATAGTGGCCATATTGGGAAAACCTTTAGGGGTTTTTCAAGACACAATATGGTCGTGATTAATAAGAAACAACGATAACGTCCTTCAATGTAATTTTAACGAGCCCAAAAAATGTAAGCTCGGCGTTTTTTCATTTTTAGAGAGTCTGAAAAAGCATAAAAGGAGACTCCACCGGGGTACCTTTTTCGAAGGTAGTCTAGTTGGTTCTAAAAAGGGGTAAACTAGCACCGAAAAGACGTCTATTCAAAACCATTTTGATGAGTGTGACAAAGACAAGATCACTTGACAATATTTTCATATTTAAATATTCTGAAAAGAGCTTAACTATGGACTTCGTAAGGGATGTTCTTTTGGACCAATTTAATGAGTGTGAAGAAACAAGGTCACTCGACCATCTTTTCAATTTTAGGGAGTCTAAAAATAGATCAACTATGGACTCTGTGGGGGTTCCTTTTTCGTAATTTTTTTCCCTCAGGCCCGAAAAAGGGTTAAAATTATACATGAGAATACTCTTCTAGAAAACCAAAGTTCCTAGAGTATACCTTTGTTCGTACAGTTTACCATCCAGACCAAAAAAGGGGTAAACTACTGTTGGACAGACGTGCCTTCAAATTTGAGTTTGACAAGCATGAAGGGCAACAAGATCGCTCGACAATATTTTCATTTTTAGAGGGTCTGAAAAGGTATTAAAAGAAGACCCATGGGGGCTACAACTCATGTATGAGACTGGTTTAGGTAAAGCCCACTGCTAGTCTCAGACCAAGAGTCTCTTCGATAGTCAACCTGGAAATTCTCCCAAAAGAGAAGAAAACACAGACCATGGTGTAAGTCCTCCCATGATATAGAAACCGTATTCATGGCTTCATGGATAGACTCATCTGAAGGCAATTCAAAATACAAGAAATCACGTAAACGATGGTCTACAGTCCCAAAGGGTGAAGTAAACTGGCCATATTCCATATGATGATTGAGGCTCTGTCCAGGACTAGCATAGTTTATTAGCGAATAATCACAAGCACGATGGCTTGAGGATCTACAAACAACGAGATCAGACTCAGAAGGAGACTCAAGATTACTTGGAACTAGAGGGGGAAGCAAGGGTTTCCATGCCCCCATTGGATAAACCAAACGATCAATTGCTAAGATCAAGTATTGAGAAGGCAAACATGATTGTTAAGGTTCATACTCAGAAGCAATTGAACATCGAGGATAAGACGCCACATAATTAACCCATGGCGAGGTAGAGTCTATACGAACACTAGGAACATATAAAGGGGCAGCCTAAACTAACACCGAATTAGGATGGTGGTTATCATATGCCAGTTGTTCGATAGTGAAAATGCTTCCATTATGAGGGAAATGCATCACCTGGAAGAGCATAGACACCACAACGTTCATAGCATATACATAATCACGCCCGAGAAGCATATTAAAATCTAACGGGCCTTGCACCACTTTAACATAAACAAGGACAGTCTTCCCACTGAACGATATAGGCAATTGAGGAAGGATCCCTAAATATTCACTAGGACGTCTGTCAAAATCCAACAGCTCATGTGAAGCAGACACAAGCTCGGGAGATCCCAAGACTTTCCAAACGGAAGAGGATAAAATACTTGCGGAGGCTCCTTCATCCACAATACATCGATAAATGTTTGTTGAACTAACTTCGACCCTTACTTGAAAAGGTGCAGAAGAAGGAAGACAAGGCTCAACAAGGTCATTCCAATCAAAGGAAACCATCTTAGGGCTTGGAGGGGGTGTACTTAGAATGAGTAGAATGCCCCCTTGTTCTGAAAATACTGAACTGGAAATGCTAAAAACATAGTTGGTAGACACATCACTCTCTAAGAGAAGAGTGGGATCAATCGAAGACTGCATCGACATGACCACTTTCTCAACCAATGGTTGAGTAGGCTGCGAGACTACACGCTCTAAAGGCACCTCACCCACCATAAGAGGAGTGGGATCAACCGATGACTGCATCGACATGACCACTTTCTCAACTAATGGCTGAAGAGACTGTGATGAAAAATTAGAACACTAAGAATCAGAAGAGCTTGCAGACAGGGACCACAATCTTTGTACCTCTAGAGTACCAAGGCATAAATGAGTAAGGTGATCTCCCTTGCAAAGCTTACAAGGGAACTTAGGCTTACATCCTATCCATATAGGTTTCTAAAAAGAATCAATGCCCCCATCATGACTAGCAGTGGCTTGTTGCACATCTCCAACGTGATTTGCAGAGGTTGGTGATGGGTCGATAACATGACTCACAGAGGCTACAAACTTATTGCCAGTATGACTAGCAGGGACTAGAATTTTCCCCCCAACATTACTTGCAGAGGCTAGGTGCTGGTCTTCAACATGCCTCGCAGAGGTTGAGGAATTATCTCCAACATGACTTGCAGAGGTTGGTGATTTCTTCTTGCTATTCTTCCTCTTTCTACTTTGTTTAGACTTCCAGTTACTAGTAACTATACTTTCACCAGAGGCGGGAGAAGGAGGAGGAGAGGACTTTGTTGATGAAGGAACATCAACATTGTGCCCATGAAATAAATTTCTTAACTGAGAAGCATCAAGAGAATTCGAGACATTTGGAATGATACCCAACCAAACCGATAATCCCACATTCAACCTAGGAATGTACAAAGTGGCCATCAAAGGGACACCAATGTTTCTGAAGAAAGGAAAAGCACAAGAATCCCCTTTCGAAGGGGTTCCTTGGTTGACATCATTGGGAAATTTAGACATGAATATCTTATGCATAGGTTCTCCCCTTGAGGGATCGTTCAAGTCTGTGAAAGTCTCACACACTAACTCTGGTGAACCAATGTTATCAAAACAACGCCTATAAAGAGGCGGCTCCACGTTTCTAAGTGAAAGACAAAAAATTCCTCATGACTGGCGGAGTGGGGAGTCTACCACCCTAGGTCAGAGACCAACAACCATGACTGACTAACTCACTATGGAAAACTAGGGAGCACAAAGCACATGCTAAAAATTCCTAAAGGAAAATCAAGCAAACGACTAACTAGTTGGAAGGATAGTTACACCGACCAACACTAGAGAAACTTACCGGTGCAAGTGAATCTTGAATACAGAAGCAACCTCCGGGTATACTCTACAAAGTGTGGCTCGATGTTTGTCCTAGGTACCGTGGTAT
>JASDQU010504545.1:62776-91273 GCA_032191745.1 Picea mariana | reverse complement strand
ACAGTGATGTAGTGTTCAATAACAGCTTACCAGTCTCATCACTGTTCTACTGCATTTCGTTTCTCTGTCTGCCTCACTGCCTTCCTGCACACCTGACTTGTGCTGTCTGTTCTTCTACCTTTTATGCTTTGTGCGCCATGTCCATTCACTGCGCAGTTCCTCTTATGTTCAATTCAGTTGCTGCACTTCCCTCCTCCTTCACGCATGAATCACCTTCAACAAAAACAACCACAGCCACTCCCACAACAACCACATCTCTTCTCTGTACCATGTATATATAGCTTCTGTGCATCTTGTGCATGCAATATTCTCCATTCCTCTGCATGCTCATACTGCGCCAATATCCTCCACATCTCAAGTTCTCTGAGTGATCATCATCGCGACTCTTCATCTTCTCTGGCAGTTCAACCCCTATGTCTATCATCACTAGGTGTTATGCCGAGATTCCTTTTTCTCTCTAGCAGTTGAGACTCTTCGTCTTCTCTGTTACAGTCGATCTCATCCTTTCTATTTTAGTTACGAGCTCCAACCCTCATCCATCTATCAATTTCCTCCACGAATCATCTTCATTCCACTGGCAGATTCCATGTAACTCTTCAGCTCCTCTAGAAATCACATAGAAGTCTCTTCGCATCCTCTGGTAGAAACCTTCAATGGTTTCTAGCAGTTACACTATGAGGATCAACATTAGCCCTCCGATCGTGCTCATGTTCAGCTCCATCGTTGGATTAAATTTGATGAGTTCTTGCGTTATTTACCCGTTTCTCACTTTCACAATTCGGAGATTCTGCGATGAGACATCTTGAGTCTCCATGTCACGAGTTCCGAAACTCCGAAACAGAGCTTTTCTACGTTGGCTCCTTCCTTTATATGACCATGGCTATGACCAAGCGCTTGTTCATAACATTCTTTTCACGATATCACATTTCTCCTTTTCGTTAATTCCGTTGTGAAGTTTCTCAACTTTCCAAGTCGTGATCCCTGAAACGCCGAAAGGAAGCTTGTCTGCATGTACTCTTCTTTTTAGCTCTTCTATGGTGTGACCATTGGCTAAGACCACGCGCTTATGCATAAAGCGCTTTCATGATTTTGCATTTTGTGAATCTAGATATGAGGCATCTCGACTCTCCAAGTCGCGATCCCTGAAACCCCGAAATGGAGCTTATCTGAACTGACTCCTTCCCTTCTCGTGACCACCGGTGGTGACCACAGGCTGTGCCAAATAAGCACTTCATATTTCACGAGTTTATAAACTTCATCGAGTCTGATCGACGATTGAAATATCCATAGATCCGACGGTCCAGATCTTATCGCGATCTCAGATCTCGCTGTTCCTTAGATGGAGGTTCTCGTCACTCCAAGTCACGATAGGAGAAACTCCGAGATGGAGCTTAGATCGACGGTCCACGTTCTTGGTGAATTGACGGTCTAGATCTTATCATGAATTCACATCTCGTGGTTCCTTAGATGGAGGCTCTTGTCACTCCAAGTCGCGATAGGCGAAGCTCCGAGATGGAGCTTAGATCAACGGTCCAGAACCCTTGGTGATCTGATGGTCCAGATCTTATCGTGAGTTTGCATCTCGTGATTCCTATGATGGAGGTTCTTGTCACTCCAAGTCACGATACACGAAACTCTGAGATGGATCTTTGACATGCTTTGATCTTCTGCCACACATCCCTCTTGGATCAACGGTCAAGATTTTATCGGGACTTCGCAGCTCCATGAGCCTTCATTGTTCTTGATCAACGATCCATATTTGGCTGTGATCTAACAGTTGAGATTATTTCTCGATTTCGCATATCGCGAATTTGAGAAGTTAGGGAACCCCGTTCCTTTGACTTTCCAGTCAGTGACATGACAATCTTCTGCCACGCGTCCTCTTGATCAACGGTCCACGACTGTCCCCGATGGACAGCTAGGATTCCTTCACAGTTTTTGGGAGTTGGATGACTCTTGGACTTATCCGCCTTGCAGATTCACCATATCTAACGGCTATTGAGCCTTCGTAGATACCCCAGATCCTATGGCCTAGATCTTCTCGTGATTTTTCCACTTCACGATTTTGCTGCTTCGCGATTTCGTCCACCTTCACGATTTTGCCGCTTCGCGATTTTGTCCACCTTGCGATTTTGTCACTTTACGATTTCGCCACTTCGGTGGTGAGGTGTTTCGACACTTCAATTCCTAGTATCCGAAATTCTAAAATGGATTTTACTCTTCCATTATCACTACGCTAGTGATCATGCTGATCTTTGCCATCACTGTTCTTTCCATCAATGACAAGCTTACTCCCAACTGTAAACCTTCCAACATGGAATTCTCCCTTTGGTTCCACTTGTTTCACAATTCAATAAATAACATGATTAGAATCATGAATATACTTCTTTAATAAGGATACATGGAAGACATTGTGAGATTTAACAATAGGTGGTAGGAAAAGTATGTATTCCACTGGTCCCACTCTTCCTAGAACTTCAAATGATCCACAATAGTGGGGAACCATTTTGGCACAATTTTCCATTCTTAGGGAGCTCCTCTTGGGTTTCACCCTGATATACACATGATCACCCACCTTGAATTCCTTATTATTTCTTTCACTATCTGCATATCTTTTCTATTTGTCCTTAGTCGCTTTTAGGTTATTCTTTATCCTGATCACTTCTTGTTCATTTTCTCTTAGTAGGTATATCCCAAGTGTGATCCTATCCACTAGATTTTACCAACTAATCAAAGCTCTACACTTCTTTCCATACATAGCCTCAAATGGTCTCATCCTCAATGACTCTTGATAACCATTATGTAGATATTCTTCCCAGTGCTTGGGCTAATGTGTGCCATGCATCCTTAACTTATCTTCCAATACTCTATTTACCCTCTTGGTCTGTCCATATATTTGATAATGGTAGGTTGTGATGAATGCTAATTGTGTTTCAAAGCCCACAAATAAAACTTTCTAGAAATCCGACGTGAATTTCACATATCAATCTAAAATAATGGTCTTGGGTGTTCCGTGCAATCTAAAAATTTATTTCATAAAAAAATTAGCAACATATATAGATTTTGAAGTGGACTTAATTGGAATAAAATGAGCTTTCTTGCTCAACTTATCCACCACTACCATGATTGCATTAGGCTTCCTAGCTGTTCTTGAAAATCCTGTGATGAAGTCCATGGAGATAATATCCCACTTCCATTATGGAATTTGTAATGGTAGCAATAATCTGGTTGGGTGCTTGTGTTCAAATTTGACCTATTGACACTCTAATCACTTTGCAATGTACTCTAAAAAATCCTTTTTCATTCCTATCCAAGAATACAATTGTATTACTGTTGTTATCATCTTCTGATAACCAGGATGACCCACATAAGGTCTCCTATGGAACTCATCCATAATAAGGTGTTTCGGATCTATTGAATCATGTATGTACAACCTATTGTTATACAATAACAACTTATATTCTATGAGATTATATCCCTTATGATTTTTCCTTTTTGTCCCTTACTGCAAGCTCTCTTTTAGCATATTAAAATTCTCATAACTTGCAAGAGAATTCTAATTCTTTATTTAATGTCATACTCACACACACTTGTTTTTGTTAGGTGCATTGTCTGCACAATTCGGTTGAGTGCATTTTCCACTGAATTTTCTTTTCCTTTTATATGTTTGATCTCAAAATCAAACTCATTGATCAGTTCCATCAACCTGGATTTTCTAGCATTGAATTGTGGCTAATCAAACATATACTTCAATCCACAGTGATCTGTCATTAATAAAAATATCCTTCCAAGTAGGTAATGTCTCCACATCTTCAACATGTGCACAATGGATGCAAGCTCCAAGTCATGAGTAACATATCACTGCTCATGCTCATTTAATTTCCTTGATTCATATCAAATCACATGTCCCTCTTGCATAAGTTTTCCACTTATCCATTCCTTAAAAACATCAGTATAGACTAAGAAATATTTTTTAGGGTCTGGAATGTTTAAGAAAGGGGCATGGGTCAAGAGGTGTTTCAGCTTTTGAAATATAGCCTCACATTTTGCTTACCATTCAAACTTCATCCCTTTTCTCTGCAATGAGGTGATGGGGTGGCCGATTTTAGAAAATCCCTTGATAAACCTCCTGTAATATCCAACTAATCCCATGAATGACCTTACCTCAATTACATTCTAAGGGGATGGCCAATCCATTATTGTATTAATCTTTTTGCAGTCTATAACTACTCCCTCTTCTGAAATTGTGTGACCCAAAAACTAGATCCCTCTATAGAAAAAGTCGCATTTTCTATGTTTGGCATATAAATGATGATATCTTAGCACCTGTAACACCAACCTAAGATTCTCCTTGTGCTCTTCCTTTGTATTTGAATATACTTGGATATCATCAATGAACACAAGGACACAATTTTCCAAATACATGCTGAGAATGTTGTTCATAGAACACATAAAGGTGGTTGGTGTGTTGGTGAGTCCAAAAGTCACCACTACAAATTCATAGTGTCCATATCTTGGTCTAAAATTTGTCTAGTGGATGTCTTCATTCTTAATGCTAACTTGGTGATATCCCGATCTCAAGTCAATTTTAGAAAATACTATAGCTCCTCTTAACTGATAAAAAATTTCATCAATCCTGGGCAATGGGTACTTGTTCTTGATGGTCATCTTGTTCAACTGCTGGTAGTCAATACACAACCACAAGGTACCATCCTTTTTCTTCAAAAACAGATATGGTGCACCATACGGGGACACACTCAGCCTGGTATACCCTTTATCCATCATTTCTTTTAACTGAACCTTTAACTCTACCAGCTCTAGTGTGCTCATTCTGTAAAATACTTTAGAAGAAGGTACTTCTAATAGTACAAGGTCTATGGAAAAATCGAGATCTCTCTTAGGAGGAAGTCCAAGTACCTCCTATGGGAACACATCTTTGAATTCCCACAACATTGGGTGATCCTCAGTATTCATCTCATTATCCTCTACTACATTGAGCACTTGTATTGCATACAAAGGATGCCCTTTTTCGTTGAATGTCTTGAGTTATAGTGTTGATATATGCCTTACCGATATAGGATTTTGAATGCCTTGCAATACCCTCATGTTTCCTTCACTATCTTCACATTCTAGGGTCTTGTCATGGTAGTTCAATTTTTCTTTATGGACAACTAACCAGTCCATCCCATCAAAACATCATATGACCCCAAACGTAGGATATTTAAGGTTTCTTGCATATGCAGTCCATTCGTTTCAAACAGGCATGCTTCATTTAATTACATTACCTTTTTCTTAGTTCTCGTGGCTAACTAAACTAAGCATGATTTTGCATGCTTTTTCTTATATAAATTACATGCTTCAACAACATGGGGTGAAACATAGCTAAGGTTAGAAGTAGGGTCAATCAAAATAGAAATGGATTGTTTGGAAATAATACCTCTGAGTCAACAACAGAAGCTTGGTGGTCTTTTTCCGAGTATCAAAAATGGAATATATTATTGGTACATTCATGGCCACCATGACCCTCGAGTGAATATTTTCATATCCTGCAAGCTTTCCATTCAAAGGTTTAAGAAACATAGGGTTACAGGCCTCCATTAGACATCCCATGCACAATTATCACATGCAATCAATTATCCTTTATAAGATATTACATTACACAATTAAAACTCATATTTGTAACATTCAATCAACATAAAAAAACTACGATTGAAAACATAACACAATTCATGTCCATTGACAAACATTTACTAGATACATGAGGAAATACTTATATGTTTTAGTTTAAACTTCCAACCAACCAACTGACTATGGGTGAATGCCTTTCCACCCAACCATAGGATATACTACCCTTTTTCTCTCTACAATAGGCCACCCACATGTCAGGCCATGATACCACCAGGGGACTCTCGCAATTTGGCTTTTAGGTCAAGGAAATGGTCAAGAATATTACTCTCTTTCACTACATTGGAAACATAAGAAATCCCCCCTTGGCACTAAGACTAGAGCCTCCACGAGCTTAATAGGTGCCTTCCCAGCTAGATTTCCTCTACATAAGGGAGTCCCTTCACTACTTCATAGTCCCTCAGTTCCCTCACTTTACCAGTGTCCATTTATTTCCAGCAAGTACCAACCCACAACCATCTCTGATCCAGTATCAATATGGGTATTCTTTGTTTCAATGTTGACCATTCGTTTCTTAGGAAAGATTTTTATTTACCTCATGAAAAATTCCCAGTTTTCTATGTTATGGTCTGAGAACATGAGACCTCCCTGCTCATTCATGATACCAATTCCTTCTCTTCATGTCCTCCTACTCCCCATTCCTTTTCCCAATCTGGGACAATCTCCCCTCCCTTGGGTTCCCAAAATAGCTTTTGGTAGAAGCAACCCCCAGGGTCAAGATCCTAAATTGAATGGGCACTTCTAGGTACTCTTGGATGATAGCTATAATCGACCCCTCACTCCTCTGAGTACATGCTCTAAAGGAATTCATAAATTCTCCAACTACCTGATCTAATGCCATTAACAATTTTGTTGTGGATAGGTAGACATGGTGTTACACCTTACCAAACAAGGTGTTACACCTTACCAAAAACAAGGTGTTACACCTTACCAAAAATATCGCAATTTCCATTAGTAGGCCACTACATTTTTGAAATATCTATCCCATACTTATCTCTAGGTACATAACACCCTTCAAAGTAACCACACACACATTAAGATTCTATTTTATCACCATCATAGTATTTCATGCTTATAGGTTAGTGATAAGGTATATATATATATTTAGAAACAATAATTTTAGGGACCTAAACATCATAAGCTTCATCCACTTTGTTATGGCCCATATAATATTTTGTAGCAGGTCGGTCAAAATACCTTCAAACTAGAGCTTCCATCACAATTGGGTATTCATATTGTAGTTAATGTATCCTAGCTCAAGTTGTATGATCCTTCCTACATGTATGAAGACAATTCCATCTCACATAAAATTGTAATATTCCAGATATAAAAAGTATGCAGAACATAAATAAAATGCTAGAAATGGCAGATAAACAACAATATAACCAGGACAACACCACAATAACACTAAAATGATATCAGAATAACACCAGAAAGAGCACTTTGATTCTGAGAGAAATGTTCACTTACCTCTTCGAGGGGGAAACCTCCAATCGAGAAGAGCTCTATTACAATAATATCCAAGCTAGGGTTCACATACCCTCGACTCCTATTTATACTAAATATGCCTATCAAAAGAACCATATAGAGGAAGATCCTTCTAGAAGCGGAAGCTTCTATTAGGTCTTCTTATATTCAACTTATTCTACCTTATTGCAAGGCCTTATTAATATTGACCTTTATTACATCTGAATATATTTTTCTACCTACGTGAGGGGTTAGGTCGCTAACATGTCCTCTCCCTTAAAAACAACCTTGTGCTCAAGGATTTAGATGTGGAAATTGCTACAGAATGGTAGTTGGTTCCCAAGTGGCATCTGCTGGAGTCGTATCTTTCCACTGGACTAACACTTCCTTCATGGTTCGCTGATTTAGGCAACGCTCACACTGGTCCAAAACTTATTGTGGCTGTATCCAAATGGATCCTTCTTCATCCAACTCGAGAAGGTTGGTTTGAGTTTGGCACTTAGTTACAATCACCTTCTTTAAGCATGAAACATGAAAAATAGGATGTAGCTTAGAATGACTGGGAAAATCTAACTGATAGGCCACCTGTCCCACATGCTTGAGAATGGTATAAGGACCATAAAATTTGGGCGCCAACTTCTGACAATGGTTGACCTTGAGGGAATTTTTCTTGTAAGGTTGCAGTCGAAGAAACACATAATCCCCTTCTGCAACTTGACGTTTAGAGCGACCTTGATCTGCTTGTTGCTTCATGCGATTATGGTCCATGACCAAATTCTCTTTGAGGGTACAGAGAATAGCCTCTCGAACTGTAAGCGTTTGGTCAACTGCCTGGACCTTCGAGACACTTGGTAAATATGAGAGAACTGAAAGTGTATTTTGTCCATATACCACTTCAAAAGGAGTCATGCGGGTAGATGTATGGTATGAAGTGTTGTACCACCATTCAACTAGGGGTAACCATTGAGCAAATTGATTTTTATTTTCCAATGCAAAACACCTCAAATATGTTTCCAAACACTTGTTGACAACTTCAGTTTGACCATCAGTCTGGGGATGATAAGCTGTGATGAGATGCAATTGGGTGCCTTGTAGCTTGAACAGGTCTTGCCAAAAATTGTTGGTGAAAGTTGGGTCTCAATTAGAAACAATAGAATGCAACATGCCATGAAGCTTGAAGACCTGATCCATGAAAATTTGAGCCATAATGGATGTTGTAAATGGGTGTTGAAGAGCACAAAAATGAGCATACTTGGAAAGGCGATCAACTACCACCATGATGACTATATTATTTCCCGATTTAGGTAATCTTGTAATAAAATCCATAGAGATATCCCTCCAAATAGCAGGTGGAATCAGAAGTGGTTGTAGCATGCCAGGAGATTTGACTATTTATCCCTTGTTACATTGACACACATCACATTCAACTACAAAATTACGAACGTCTTGTTTTATACCATCCCAGAAAAAAGAACGTTTGACCCTGTCATAGGTTTTGGTAAACTCGGAGTGCCCAGCTGTGGGTGTAGCATGAAGCTCAGAAAGTACCGTGGATTTTAGTTTTGACTGTTTACTTAAATACAAATGGCCTTTGTATCGAAGCTCATCATGGAGCCAAGAGTACCCTGGGGAAACTGGAGAATTGGAATGAAATTGTTGTATCATATGTGAACTTTTGGGATCGTGTAGCCATTTTGGAGAATGACTTGGAGCCAATCTGGTACAATTAAGGAGAGAGAGAAAAGGGATCCTTCATCTTCATATTTTTGGGAAAGTGCATCCACAACCACATTGTCTTTGAATTTCTTGTAAATGATATCATAATCATATCCAAAGAGCTTAGTCACCCATTTTTGTTTCTCTGGGGAGGAAATGCATTGTTCCAGAAAATACTTGAGGCTTTGATGATCTGTCTTAATTTGGAAGCGTTTCCCCAATAGATAAGGGCACCACAGATCAATGAGATGGAGAATAGCCAAAATTTCCTTTTCGTAGATTGATTTTCCCAAATTTGGTTCAGACAGTTGTTTGCTGGTAAAGAACAAAGGTTGACCCTCTTACATAAGGACACCACCAATTCCTTTCCCTGAAGCATCACATTCCAGGACAAAGGTCTTTGTGAAATCAGGAAGGGCCAGGACTGGAGTGGTGCACATGGCCATCTTCAAGGTTTGAAAAGCCTAAGAAGATGTTGGAGTCCAAGTGAAAGAATTCTTTTTAAGGAGTGCAGTGAGAGGTGCCACAATCTTTCCATAATTCTTAACAAACTTGCGATAATAACCTGTTAAGCTCAGAAATCCATGCAAGATTTTGATAGTCTTTGGGTGAGGCCAGTCTTGCATAGCTTCAATATTTTTAGGATCCACTTTGACGCCATCCTTTCCAACAAGATGACCCAAGTACTTGACTTTCGAGGCACAAAAAACACATTTATACTGTTTCAGGAAAGGTTGGTGCTGAGAGAGTAGATGGAGAACTCGATACACATGAGCAAGATGGTTTTTCTAGGTTTTTCTATAGATGAAGATATCATCAAAGAAAACTAAGAAAAAATGACGGAGAAAAGGATGGAAGACATGATTCATGAGGCTTTGGAAGGTGGAGGGGGCATTACACAAGCCAAAGGGGATGACCAAAAACTCATAGTGGCCCTCATGAGTTCTAATTGAAGTCTTTGGAATGCCTGCCTCTTTCATACGTATTTGGTGGCAGCTAGAATGAAGATCAAGTTTAGTAAAGAACTGGGCGCCACTCAATTCATCCAAGGGGTCATCAATGATTGGAATGAGAAATTTGTCTTTAATAGTGAGTTTGTTGAGGGCGTGGAAGTTAGGACACATGCGTCAAGAACCTTCTTTCTTTAGGACCATGACCATAGGAGAAGAGTAGGGGATCATACTAGGGAGGATAGCTCCTGCGTTAAGTAGTTCTTGAACCATTTTCTCAATTTCATCTTTTTGGGAAAAAGGGTGACGATAGGGACGGATATTGGGAGGAAGGCTTCCTGGTACAAGGGGAGTGGAATGATCATGAACACCATGGGAAGGAGGAAGTCCCTGGGGAGTGGAAAAGACCACTTGATGTTTAGAGAGGATGGATTGGAGCTCTTGCGGCACAGAGGGTGTCTCAGTTTCTTGTATGGCATGGAGTTGGGAAATAACACAAGAATGACCTTTTTTTAGTATATTTTCCATGCAATGGGAACTAATGATCTCAGGTGAACCGACAATGATTCCTTGGAACTTATACTGTTTGCCCTCCTGGTTTTCTGGTTTTGAGAAGAGACAACCTGTTGTGCTTCCTTATCTATTTTAGTAGCCTCCACCCAACTCTAAGGCCACGCCATGAGGACATGGGCACAAATATCATCCTTGAGGCCACTAATAAAACATTCTCGGAGAAAAGCATCAGACATGCCCTCTGTATGAAAATACAGTCGCTCAAAAGCAACTATAAAGTCTTCCACTGTTCCAGATTGTTTCAAATTTTTCAAACAACCTAAATGGTTGGTGTCAGTGTCAAAGTGTCCATTAATCTCTACCACAAAGTGTGTCCACGAAACATACCCTTGACGAGCAGTTTTTCTCCATTGCCAACGTTCTTGATCTAGATGGAGAACACCATACCAGAGTTTTGCCAAATCATCTGTAATGTCGTACAAAGAGAAATAATGTTCCATTTGAGTTACCCAACTAGTGGGATCTGAGTCATCAAATTTGGTCACTTCCACCCGTGGAAGGCATAGGCCACACTAAAAGTGATGGGGATGAAAATTGTGGGAATGAGAGGAAGTTTCAGCTTCGATATGTAAAGGTGGGTCAGATAAAGGGGGATCTGTAGGGATATGCAGCTTGGTGCAGATCATTGAAACAATAGATTCAAGTTGGGTAGTCATGTCTTGTTTGAGGTCTTCTTTGAGTTTAGTGATTGATGCAGTGATGGAGGAATGCATGTTTTGATTGATGGTGGAAATATTGGCACTGAGATGTCTCACTTGTTTTTGGGTTTCCGTGAAATTAGATTGCAAGGTATTGAAGTGAGCTTCCAAGTCTTGGCTACGGGTATGGTCCATGATGAAGAGGGAACCGAAAAGGGGGGGGTGGGGTCAAATTTTTTTCTGAAAAATGATATGTATGAATATGATAAGGACGAAGAGATAAATCCAATGGAATAGGTCTCAAATAATGGTGCAAAAATTTCTAGACTCATTTTTTTTTGTTTTTTACACCTACGGAGTTATACTCCGGTCTGAAGAATAATGCAGTGATGAAATGCCCAAATTCTTAACCAGGAAGAAATGTGTAGTGATTTGGAAACTCGAACACAATTGTGCGGCAATAGATCTTGTATGTTTTATGTTTTTTTTCCGTCCCCAAGGGTTAGGTATTCAAGGGTTCTATAGACAATGGTTTGCCATGTGTTATAGCTCTTTGATATATGTGCAGAGTCCAATAGTAGTACTCGTCCCAATATCTCAAGGCACCAAATAAGGAGGCTAGACCGTGCCCTTAGCCGTACTACCCAACTACCCAGGTACTAGAGAGTATCTTCCTAAGTGTTGTTCTCGGTGACACTATAGCAGTTAGGAAGCCGATCGGTTTATCTAAAGAGAGCTTCAATAAATCTAGGTTGATCCATATACAGGTGTTGTCTTATGCACTACCTCTCAAAGGGGTACCAATAGGGGTTACAAGGGTGGCCAAAAAATGTGCGTTTAAGTACCACTTGTATTTCTTGCGTGTATGAATCCCTCAATTGCAGGTTTATGCACGTAAAAATAGATCTCTATAGATTAAAGACGTCGGAATATGTCTCTACCCTGAAAAAAATTAACCCACAATTTTTGCCGAGGAAAGTGCTCTGATACCACTTGTAATATTCCAGATATAAAAAGTATGAAGAATAAAAATAAAATGCTAGAAATGACATATAAACAACAATATAACCAAGACAACACCACAATAACACTGAAATAATATCAGAATAACACCTGAAAGATCACTTTGATTCTGAGAGCAATGTTCACTTGCCTCTTCGAGGGGGAAACCTCCAATCGAGAAGAGCTCTATTACAATAATATCCAAGCTAGGGTTCTCATACCCTTGAATCCTGTTTATACTAAATATGTCTACCAAAAGAACCATCTAGAGGAAGATCCTTCTAGAAGCGGAAGCTTCTATTGGGTCTTCTTACATTCAACTTATTCTACCTTATTGCAAGGCCTTATTAATATTGACCTTTATTACATCCGAATATATTATTCTACCTACATGAGGGGTTAGATCCCTAACACAAATGGACAACATTCCATATTTCTAGCCCCATGTTCGACAATGACAATTGGTTGGAGGTGAAACACCAGTTTACTTGTCATGGAATTATCACTATGAACCTCTTGTGTAGCAAGGGTAAATTATCTACCCAAGCTAAGTGGTTTTTGCAAGACAAATTTTCAACTCATTTCCCTCATATCGTTTCATAAGTGGGGACACTTGTATCTTCACACTACTAAATATCGTGTTTAAGTTTGATGAAGAGTCCCAAATGTATGGATAAAATCGACTATACCATCGAAAATTACTAAGTAATTATCAAAAATTTGTTATTTTTTGTCTGGGTGCCTTGAAGTTCATTGGAATTCTGAATTCCCCCAATCATCGTTGACATTATGACTCCTCTTCGATGGTTTTCAATAAACACACCCTCCTAACCTATAGGAACACTTGGTGCTCCATCATCAAACAAAGATCGCAGAGGCATGTTTATAAAACTACGAGCTATAACACTGACTCGAGGACGTATAAATACATGTAAATTTAGTTATGATTGTCTTATGTATCTGACCTATGGGTTGAGGTTGTCCCAATGTGCCGGGAACGTATAAATAATAAGGTTTCAAGTAGAGTGATAGGAAATGAGAGACTTGTCAGAGAGACATTAGGAGGAATCTTTGGAGAGAACAAAGGTGTGGGATCTGCATTTCACTTTGTGAAATTTTGTAATGGAGACTATAACTGTAATGTATTTCATGTAAAGATCCTACTATTATGATGAATTAATGGAATATCATTACCACTTTGACTCATACTTTTCTTATATGTGATGATTGCTGTAATCTTTAGTGTTTATTTGCAATAATTAATAGATATTTAATGCATCTTGATAATAATGTCTGAATCTACCTACAAGAAGTTTGGAAGGCATGGATAAGAGGGGGAAATTGAAGGGGGCTTAGTTCCAAACTAGGAAAAGGGAACTAAGGCTCCAATAATAGGCAATAATTCCTTTTATTTTTCTCCAAATAGATCTATGAATGAGGTTATGTTTGGTAAATAGTTGGCAATGGAAGGGTTTCTTAGAGTGGACAATGCCCCTATTTAGGGTTCCTTTGCATCTATATAACCTCTAATTATTGGGAAAAAACCATCCCATTCAAAAAATGAGCCTTGAAAATGGTTATTGATGTGAATAAACCCGCCATCCTCCTCCTATAAGAGACAATGTTAGATGGGATAAAATAGTTAGAGATACAAGAAGATTGCTTGGGGGTTGGGAGTTTAAATTCATTAATTATAGAGGAAGGCATGTGGGACTCATTAAAAAATTTGTACATCTGTCTATACCTTTGTTTGTGCAATTGGAAGCTTAAAACCCTTTTCTATGAAAAAAGACCAAAAATTGTCCTGCAAGATAAAGAGGGAAGATTTTTTGTTGGTGTAAATTTTGCCTTGGTGCAAAATGCATGCTAGGATACCCTAAAATGCGCACCCATGTCTCAAAGCTCATTAAATTTGATTGGTTCAAATTGTAAATGATTTTTAAGTTAGTTTACATAATCCCGTATGCTTAGTTTTTTCATTTGCAGTCATAAGAGACATTGTTGTGAAAAAATAGGCAGGAGATGCCTAGTAAAACCCTCAAAATGCACAAAGTGTTTGTAAAAGGTAAGTCAAGGTTTTATTATACCTTATATTTGAGTTGTGAAAGTTTTTTGGGGTGTGGTTCATCATATTAGACCCTTTTCTTGTTGTTAATTTTGCAATTGCAATTTTAAAATTGGTTGTTGTGCAAAAGAGGTAAAAATTTCCTTGTAAATTGAAAGGTCAAAACTGTACTAAGTGACCAAATTAAAATGCATGCCCAAGCTTCTATGTAGCACCTATTTTTTTTTTACAAGTTGTAAGATGGAGATATCTATATTTATATTACCTATGTCATCTAAAGTGAAATTTAAGAACATGAGAGGTTGATTTCATGCACCCAGATTTGGGATTTCATGTAAATCCGAAGTCAAAATTGCCTTTGAGTAAAATACATTCCCTAGTCTCAATTTTGACCCAAATTGAATGTTTCAACTTGAAGAAGGTGTAACTTATGATTTAACACCTTGATATAGCCATATATTGGTAGTTTCAGAAAAAAAAAAACTACCTGATGTGGATAAAGGCTAAGTCTTTCCTTGTAAAACTGAAGGGCCACTTTGTTAAAGTGGGCTATAGGAAAGTGCATGCACAAAGTTGGATAAGTCTCCATAATTTAATATTTAAGATGTAAATTGATGATTAAAACATTTTAAACATGTTTGTACAATTATGAGTGTATTTACACTCCAATAATGATGATTTTTATTCACAAAGATTCATAACCTTTTGATGAATTAGAGGATGGCGAGTTATGAGAGAAATCAAGGTCAATGACTTCTAACCAACCAATTATACATAAAACATTGCATAAAACGTAACAATACATTGTTACGAGGAAAATCTCTCTATGGCCAGGGGAAAACCACAACAAATAGAAATGAATGCATAAATCAACTCTATTCTCAAGTATGCTATATAAACAAATATGATATCAAGACAAGATAAAAGGCATAAATCAACTCTATTCTCAAGTATGCTATATAAACAAATATGATATCAAGACAAGATAAAAGGCCTACCTTGTCCAGACATTTGATGAAGTCCACCATTTAAAACTTGAACCAAAGAAATATACTTGTAACTAGTCCTCAACAACCAAGCAACGCAATCATATGGTGATAATATATGATGTTAGCACATTCATTAACATTCATAACAAATACACCCATGGAATAATAATTCAAATATTTGCAAGATATCAATTGGACGAGAAAAGAGTATTTCTATTAAGATATAATAAACATAAGTGAATAAGTTACAAACTTTCATGTCGACACGGTTTGGAACCAAGAAACTAAGTTCCTTCCAGTTGGGCCTCCACCACTTCAATCCTCCACCAAAGGTAAGCTCATAGAAGAGAGACAATGAAGTTCTCAATCAATAAGGGAAGATCTTGGGGGTTGAATACTGTGTTCAAACTTAAAGGATAAAGGGATGCAAACTCAATTGGAAGTGAATAATTCCTCCAGAGTAACTTTTCTCTCAAAGTTGAATTCTTTCTCCTCTTTCCCATAGCTCGGAATTGACCCATTTATAGCCTTCAAGTGGAACTAAAGGGCCGATTAATAATGTTTCTAGTATATGGAAGGCCAAGGATCATTGATATCCTGTCGTGACATGGAAAACAGACACTATTTTTCAATTTTGGGCACATTTCCCGATGTACATGGGTTGTAATGGCGCAACCTGCGTATACACATGCTGTATAGTAGGCAAGGTGCATATATGTGGAAAAATGTATTTTTAGCTCTGGGATTTGCAAAAAGGGATTAAAAGTCTGCATGAGGAAATGGAAAAAGGCCGTATGTGCAAGATTGCAATAGGGTGAGGCAAATCTTGCTATAACACACATAATTAACCCATATTAAAAATACTTTCAAGATAATACATCATAGAAAATATAGATTTTGTTCACCTCCAAATTGATTGATACATGTTGTTTGAGAGTCTATAATTTATCTTTTTGCATCTGCATATACACCTTTGTTTGTGCATTTAGAGAAATAAAACCCTTTGCTATGAAAAAAGACTAATAATTTGTTTATAGAATGAAGAGGTCAATATTATAAGAAATATTACGAGTTACATGTAGTACATATGTCCATACCTTTGTTTGTGCAATTTGAAACTTAAAACATTTTCCATGCAAAAAGACAAAAGATTGTCTTCTAAGACGAAGAGGGAAAATTTTGCATTGGTGTAAATTTTTCCTTGGTGCAAAATGCATACTAAGCTACACTAAAATGCTCTCCCAGGTCTCAAAATTCATTCAATTTGAGTGGTTCAAATTATAAATTATTTTTTAAGTGATTAATTTGCATAATCCTATATACTTAGTTTTTCATTTACAGTCATAAAAGACTCTGCTATGCAAAAATAAGCAAGAGATTCCTAGTAAAACCCTAAAAATGCCCAACTTATTTGCAAATCGTAGGCCAAGGTTTTATTATACCTTAGATTTGAGTTGTGAAAGTTTTTGGGGGTGTCATTTATCATATTAGACCTATTCATGTTGTCAAATTTTCAATTAAAAGTTTGAAAAGGGTTGATGTGCAGAAGAGGAAAAGTTTTCCTTGTAATTTGGAAGGTCACATTGGAACTAAGTGACCAAATTAAAATGCACGCCCAAGCTTCCTTGTAGCTCCACAAATTGTTTTATAAGTTTTAATATGGATTTCTATATTTGTTAAATTTACCCATGTCATCAAAAGTGCAATTTAAGAACAACATAGGTCGCTTTCATGCACATAGGTTTGGGATTTCATGTAAATTTGAAGTCAAAACTGCCTTAGAGTAAAATGCACGCCCTAGTCTCAATTTTCACCCAAATTGAGTGGTTCAAATTGAAGAAGGTTTAATTTGTGATTTTACACATGCATATAGCCTTGTATTGAATGTTTCAGACAAACACCTACATAATGTGCATAAAGGCTAACAATTACCTTGTAAAACCAAAGGGCCAATTTGTTAAAGTTGGCTATAGAAAAGTGTACATCCAAACTTGGATAAGCCTCCATAATTTAATATTCAAGTTGCAAATTGTTGATTACAATAGTTTTAACATGTTTATGCAATTAGGAGTTTATTTACACTCCAAAAAGGATGATTTCTATGCACAAAGTTTCATGACCTTTTGATGAATCAAATGATGGTGGGTTATGATATAAATCAAGGTCAATGACTTCTAACCAACCAATGATACATATAAAATGACATAGAAATTAGCAACACATACTTAACCCATATAAGAAAATACTTTATAGAGAACAAATCATAGAAAATATAGAGTTTGTTCACCTCCAAATTGATTGATTCAATTTGGTCGAGAGTTTGTAATTTATCATTTTACATCTGCATATATATTTGCTTGTGAATTTAGAGAAATAAACCCTTTTTCTTTGCAAAGAGACCGAAATCTATCTTATAGAATGAATAGGTCAATATTATAGGAAATATTAAAAGCTACAGGGTTGTAGGAAATTTGTATATTTGTCTATACCTTTGTTTGTGCAATTGGAAACTTAAAACCCTTGTTGTGCAAAAAGACCAAAAAATGTCTTGTACGACAAAGAGGGGAAATTGTTTGAATTGGCCTTCTTAAATGCACACCAACTTAAGGTAAATGCATGCCCAATGGTGAATTTTGTATGTTGAGATGATGTATATTTAAGACATTGAGTAACATGTTCCTTAATATGAGATATGTATTCCTTAAGACGAAAATGCATGCTAAAAAATGGAAGTTATGTGTTTCCTACATGAAAATAGGGCATGTTGTAAAATGCATGCCCTTGAATGAAAAATGGAAGCCTTGTGTTGGGATTTTCATGATAACTTCCTTAAAGAAAAATGTTAGGGACATTTTACATCTTTAGATGAATTATGTACATTATGCACATTGTCCTTATGAAATTTCATGAAAATGGGGCATTGAGGGAAATGCATGCCCTGTTAGGGAAAAAGGCATGATGTACATATGTTTGTGTCCCCAGAATTTGGTGTAGGGTGAAAGATACATTTTGGTTTGGGGTTACATGCATGAACTAATATGTATTGTTACATATGCAACTCTGAAATTCTTTATAGTGATAGGTGATAGATTAATGGTTCCACAAGTGAAATATTGTGGTTGTGGACTGTTGTTGTATATGAAGTTTGAACATACCTTGGAGTAAAAAATGAATTACTTGTGTTAGGATTTGCATTATATATTCCTAAAATCATAATGTTAGGGAAAATTCATATCTTTAGATGAATTATGGACATTATGCACACTATCCTTATGAAATTTCATGAAAACGGGACATTGAGGAAAATGCATGCCCTGTTAGGGAAAATGCAGGATGTATATATGTTGTTTTGTCCTCAAAATTTGGTGTAGGGTGAAATATAATTTTGGTTTGGGGTCACATTCATGAACTGATATGTATTGTTATATATAAAACTTTGAAATTATTTATAGTGATAGATGATAGATTAATGATTCTGTTATCACACAAACTTGTTAGAGTCCTATGGGGTTGTGGCTTCTACCTAAGTCTTTGTTTTGCCTTCTCTCTCTCCTTTCGCAGAACAATTCTTAATTTTTTCCCCCTTCGGCTTGTAAAATCATTTTCGTTTGCCCCCCTATGTGTTTAAACTACCACGGTCTCCCTGTTTTCCCAGCCCCTATCTAGTCGTCCAAGTCTTTGTTTACATAGGCCGCAACTGCGAGCTCAAAGCACAACACTTAAAGAGACTCATTCAAGGCCCGAAATCAATGGACGAAGCCCAAAATAGATCTGGACCGTTCAATTAGAAAAATCCATGCGTCATTAGATTTGTCACTCTGGGTTTTTTACTTCGAGAGTTTTAAAATGAGAAACATTGCAAAGTCCCAAAGGGTTGAAGCCCGAAGCACGCAAAGTCCCAAAGCGCCTTGAAGATAAGCCCTAGGTCATAGCGCTGGTCACATCAGAGGGGTCCATAAGAAGGGAGCTAGTGCTCTCTAGGCTCCAGTTCACAAGTTCAGAAATCAAGATATTCGGGAGTGGCTCACATCAAAGCACCCAAAATGAAAAGTTGCAAAACAACTTTTGGGCAAGCGCTTGTTCACAGAATAGGATTCGCATAACCTCAAGGCGTAAAAAATTGACTCACAGAAGTCATTGGCACCGTCTAAGAACATTCATGGGTGTTGGGCCTCATCCTGATTGCGATGAAGGCAGCTACTGAGAATGAGAGTGGTGGTTGAGACCTCGTCTCAGCACATAAATGGAAATCCAGAAAGGATTGGTAGTTTTGAGCTCACATCTAATAGAGAGTTGCATGTGCAGTCTGACAGAGAAGGTCTAGACAGAAGAGATTGCATTTGAAAACAGGGTCTGCACAGTCTGACAGAGCAGATGTCGAATGAAAACTTTGATTTCAACAATCCGATCACACACCTAATGGTTGCAACAGTTCTGCTTATATATAGGCAATTTTGATATTTTGAACATGTCGATGGTTGAGCTAGGCTCCCTGCTATTGTAATATTTTTATGAAGAACACTGGTTCTCTGGTTCTGTATTTGTTTTTTGAGACATCTTGGTTAATCTAAGTCATCTTTCTTTCTCCATCTTATTTGCCTCTAATACTGAGAGAGTTCATGAATGACTGATTCACATGAATTGTTGTAACTGTATTATGATGAATGTTTGATTACAGTGTTGTTATAATTTCTTTCATTTTCCTTGAGATTTGAATTCAAGAGGATCTTGTGTTTAAGTTTTTCCTCCTTACGCTGTTGGAAGACCTGATGTCCACAACAGACCTCTACACTCTCCTCACCAAATTATTCCCTCTATTCACCCTTACTCCAACTTACTGACTGAAATTGATTCCAGACCTCAATTGCTTATGCATGCTAGTCCATATTTCTGATTTAGAATGTTATTTTCATTGAGTCCTCTCCATTTGACCTATTAAAACTTAATTAAACTTACACAAACTGATGGGTACTGGGATTACCTTCTATGCAATCTGAAGGTGACTTCTATTGCTAACATTTATGGAGTCGTTTCCGGGGAACGAATTGAAGACATTTCCCTAGGATAGAATGACAAAGAAGCTCTGATTCTGAAGGTGCATCAGATATTAATACCATTGAAGATTGCAACTTGCACTTGACGACTCCACCGTTTTGACTCCACTGTTTCAGTTTTTTCCTCCAGAGGCAGACACACGAGGTCTACCAGGGATGATTTTAAGGATGGGAATTTATTTTAAAATGTAGAAATCTTGGCGAATCTAACTAATCCTTTATATGCCTACTATAAATGTTTGGTGATATTTTTGTAAAAATATTCTAATTTCTAAGGATTTTATATAGTTTTTATAAAATTTTGGTGATTTTTAAGGTAAAATAATTTTATCCTATAGAATTTGGGTGAATCATTTTTAAAATAACGAATCTCGTTTTTGGAAAAACCATGGAAATTTAGCCCCTAAAATCATCCATGAGGTCTACTCCATAGCTGCCTCTAACTACACTTGAAGCTGAGCCAGAGAGGATTATTAAGAAGGGAAAGCTTTCTTGAGAAGGATTTTAGCTACTATCCCAGATTGAAAAGCTCCCTGGGAAGACCGACATTGCAAAGACCAAGTTTTAGATGATGAACTAAAGTTGGACACATTATTCTGATTGATTATCGTTCACCATGGCGACTCCACTGTGCAGAATTTGTTGGTGACTCCTTTGAAGGGAGAAAAATCAAAAGGCTGTGGAGGCTATCTTGGCCAAGATATTTTCCCCCTTCAATTTCTCATCCATATCTGGTTATCCACATCCAGTGCTGACTATAAATGAATGGGATGAGTATCTTCCGATATTCAGAAGAAGCAAGCATGATCATCCTGGTGAACACTTATTTAATTTTCATATATGCATGCTTGAGAAAATTTTTGTTCACGAGGATGTCTTGATCAAGATATTCAAATTTTATTTGGAGGAAGATGCTTGTGAATGGTGCCAATCTCTCCCTGTTGTTAGCATCCATTCTTTGAAGGATTTTCACGATTCTTTTAATTTATATTACAAAAAGATTTACATGTCTCATATTATATTGGATGACTGCTGTAAAAAGTTTGCATCCCACATTGAGCAAATGATAGAGCCTTCCTCGTGTGATGAGTTTGGTGAAGGTCTGAGTGAAAGAGGAAGTGCAGAGGATATTTTTGTTCATGAGACATATGTTTTGACCAGCCCTGCTTATGATGAAGAAGGCCTTCTCGGTATGATTGATAATAGCGTTGATTATTACATAGCAATGGGTGTATCATATTCTTCCCCTTATACACCTTTTGTCTCAGATTTAGAAGAGGAGATGGTTGTGGAGGAGGATTCTTCTCTTTTCCTTCAAGAGGTTTCCCATGATATATTTTCACCTAGGATTGAAGAGAAAAATCATGTGTATGAACAACCAGAGGTAACAATTATTGTTGTCCCTGAAATGGATATTCTTAACAATTATATTCTTGATGGAATTACTATTTTAGAGGTTGATCATAGATATGAAGAGAAGACCATTTTTTATGAATATTCTAGTGATGACGAGCAACAAGCTTATCCTACATTTGATCACTATGAAGACACTAAGCAACATGATAAAGAGGAGGAGCCATCCATTGCTATACATGAGGATATTTCTTGCCATCAACTAGCAGATGTTATCAGAGTAGACAAAGAAGAAGTGGATCAGTAGCCTACATCAAGCCTTCACTCACCTATGCTTACCAGAGACATCCAACCATATGTGAGCAGTTGTGAAGAAGAGAAGGATTTTTGTTACCAATTTTCTGGGTTTCCTCAGTTATTCCAAGAACCTGTAAGGGAGTACATGGAGTTACATTTCCTCCATTAATTGAAGCCTCCCAAATTTATCTTGACTTCAACACTGGGAGGAGGGATGAAATATGTAATCATTTTTCTGTCACAGTTGCATCATCTGTTATCGATCATTGACAGAGTCAGTGAGTTTCCAGTTAGGAAGCTGCTTGAGTGGCTCTGGTGGAAATTCGATTTCACCTAGCACTGTGTAAAAAATCATTTAGTCTAGGGATGTACATAAATAATCTCTTTTGGAGCCCATGTGTGTTTGCTTTCATTTTTAGGATAGTGTGCTTGGTAGCCTGTAGTCCTCAACGAATTTTTTTGAGCTTGAATCCATAACCCAATAGCTAAGGCACTGGAATTACTTGTTCTTGGCAGCTCACAGGGAGCATGCCATCCCTAGTGGAGCCAAATGTTATCACACAAACTTGTCAGAGTCCCGTGGGGTTTTGGTTTCTACCTAAGTCTATGTTTTTCCTTCTCTCTCTCCTTTCACAGACCAATTCTTAAGTTTTTTCCCCTTCGGCTTGTAAAATAATTTTCATTTGCCCCCCTCTGTGTTAAAGTACCATGGTCTCCCTGTTTTCCTAGCTCCTATTCAGTCATCCAAGTCTTTGTTTACACAGGCCCCAACAGCGAGCTCAAATAAAAACACTCAAAGCAACTCATTCCAGGCCTGAAATCAATGGTCAAGGCCCGAAATAGATATGGACCGTTCAATTAGCAAGAGCCACGCATCATCAGATATGTCACTCCAGGAGTTTTACTTCAGGAGTTTTAAAATGAGAAACATTGCAAAGTCTCAAAGGGACGAAGCCTGAAGCGCCCGAAGTCCCGAAGCACCTTGAAGATAAGCCCTAGGTCGTAGTGGTGGTCATATCGGAGGGGTCCATAAGAAGGGAGCTAGCACTCTCTAGGCTCCAGTTTGCGAGTTCGAAAATCGAGAGAGTCGATAGTGGATCACATTGAAGCACCCGAAACGCAAAGTCGTGAAACAACTTTTGGGCAAGCACTTGTTCACAGAAGAGGATTTTCATAATCTCGAGGTGTCAAAATTGACTCACAGATCGAAGTTGTTGGCACCGTCTAATAACATTCATGGGTGTCAGGCCTCATCCTGATCCCAATGAAGCCAGCTACTGAGAATGAGAGCAGTGGTTGAGACCTCGTCTTAGCACATAAATGGAAAGCTAGAAAGGATTGGCAGTTTTGAGCTCGCGTCTGACAGAGAGTTTCATGCGCAGTCTAACAGAGAAGGACCAGATGGAAGAGCTTGCGTCTGACAACAGGATATTGTCTACACAGTCTGACAGAGCAAACATCGATTGAAAAATTTGAATGCAACAATCTGATCACACTCCTGATGGTTGCAACAGTTCTACTTATATATAAGCAGTTTTGATATTTTGAACAGGTCGATGATTGAGCTAGGCTCCCTACTATTGTAATACCTTAATGAAGAACATTGATTCTCTGGTTATGTATTTGTTTTTTGAGACATCTTGGTTAATCTAAGTCATGTTTCTTGCTCCATCTTATTTGCCTCTGATACTGTGAGAGTTCATGAATGACTGATTCACATGAATTGTTGTAACTGTACTATGATGAATGTTTGATTATATTGTTGTTATAATTTCTTTCAGTTTCCTTGAGATTTGAATTTAAGAGGATCTTGCGTTTAAGTTTTTCCTCCTTATGCTGTTGGAAGACCTGATGTCCACAACAGACCTCTACACCTCCTCACCAAAGCCTTCCCTCTATTCACCCTTACTCCAACTTACTGACTGAAGTTGATTCCAGACCTCAATTGCTAATGCATGCCATGGATGATTTTAGGGGATAAATTTCGCTCATGGGCTAATTTTCCATGGTTTTTCCAAAAACGAGATTTGTTATTTTAAAAATGTTTCGCCCAAATTCTATAGGATAAAATTATTTTACCTTAAAAATCGCCAAAATTTTATAAAAACTATATAAAATACTTAGAAATTTGAATATTTAAAAAAAATATCACCAAACATTTATAGTTGACATATGAAGGATTAGTAATATTCGCCAAGGTTTCTACATTTTAAAATAAATTTCCATCCTTAAAATCATCCTTGATGCATGTTAGTCCAGATTTCTGAGTTAGAATGTTATTTTCATTGAGTCCTCTCCATTTGACCTCTTAAAACTCAATTACACTTACACAAACTGATGGGTACTGGGCTGACCTTCTATGCAATCTGAAGGTGATTTCTAGTGCTAACAGATTCCACAAGTGAAATATTGTGGTCTTGGACTGTTGTTCTATATGAACATACCCAATAGGGTATTTATACAAGATTACTTTCATATGAGGGTTTAAGACTATGTATGTATATAAATATGAAAATTTTGGAATATATATATATATATATTGATTGGGGGTAATATCTACATTGGCCTTTTTTCGTCAAAATCAGGGTTTGATTCTATAGTTTCCATAGGTCTTATGATGGTGCAAAAAAGGGGTGAAATAGAGGTTAAACATGTTGATAATGATATATTTTAGTAATATTGTTGGAAATGTTGTAAGTGAATAGTTTTTAGGTGATAACAAGGAGGTTCATAGGGAAGGGTCAACCAACCTATCCTCCAGCATAGTATTTGCATCAAGGGGGTGCATGGAGAAGGGTCGACCAAAAATTTATTAAGAATGATATTCATGTTGTGGGGTATATAGCAGAAGGGTAGACTAACCCTTCCACAAGCATAGTTTTCTTGGAGAGAGGTAATCCCAACGAAGGTTCGTCCAATCCTTCCTCAAGCATATAATTATCATACAGGGGATCCTAGAGAAGGATTGGTCGAACCTTCCTTGCGAATAGTATTTACATGAATGTGGGTACCATGGAATTATTGACCGACCCTTCCTCAAGAATAATATTCTTATTGAAAGGGATACTAGTAAATGATTGACCAATCCTTCCTCTATTATAGTAATATCATGGAGGGGGAGGACAAAGAAGAGTTGGTTGACCTTTCTCAAGGATGGTCTTAATGTTGTTAGGTATCTAGTGGAAAGTTTGGCCAAGTTTCCTCAAGCATATTTTTCTTATAGAAGGGGATCCCTAGGAAGGGTTGATTAACCATTCCTAGAAAATAACAATCTTGTCAAGGGAACTCAGAGAAGGATTGATTGAACCTTATCCGACATTGTATTTACATCAAGGGGGTACATGAGAAAGGAACAATTGATCCTTTCTTGAAAATAATATTCTCATCTAGAGGATCATCGGTTATGGTTGGTTGAACCTTCCTATAGCATAGTATTCTCATGGAGGGGGAGCATGGAGAAGAGTTGGGTGACTCTTCCTCAAAGATGGTATTCACATGTGGGATATCCAATGGAAGGGATGGTCAACCCTTCCTCAAGCATAATATTATTGTCTCAAAGTATGTATATTAAGCATCTTCCAAACCTTATGAAGAATAATATTCACATTAATGGGAGCACAAGGAAGGGTTGACTGTCACTTTCTCAAGCATAAAATTATCTTTGAGGAATATCCCAATGAAGGGTCAATCAAAAACTCCTTGAGAATAGTATTCACATCAAGGGATATCCTAGGGAAGGGTTGATTGAACCTTCCTTGAGCATATTATTTTTGTTGTGGGGGGGACGATGAAGGTTTATCTAATTGTTCCTCAAGAATAATTATATTTTTGTTGATGGAGCAACGAGGGAAGGGTCAGTTGACCCTTCCTTGAGAATAGTATTAATGCCATGGAGGATGCCATGGAAATTTTAGATGGCCATATCTAAAGCATAATATTTGCATCAAAGTGGTTCATGGGTAAGGGTCCTTGAGAATACTATAGATTTCGTAGAGGATGCTAGGAAAATGTTAGTCAACCATTTCTAAAGCATAGTATTTATGTTGAGGGAGTATTTGGGGAAGGGTCAACTAACCCTTCCTCAAGCATAGTATTCTTTTGGGGGGGATCCTAGAGAAGGGTCGACTGACCCTTTCCCAAGCATAACATTCACTTTTGGAAATTTGTCATTTTATCATTATTTCTCTTATTCATCTTTCTTCCCCCGTTTTTTAAGAAATTTCCTCTCACATTTTTGTTTAGCAATTTTCTCTTTCACTCTTATTACCGGTTTCCTTTCCCATTTATTTATTTATTTATTTTTTCCTCTCCTAATATTACTTATAAATTTCCTCACTCATTAATTTTTCTTCTCCCATACTTGTTTAGTAATTTCCTCTTCCATTGTTGTATTTGGATTTCCTCTCTATTCCCTTTTCATCTCCAGTCCCTTTCTATAATTTTTCTCTCTTATTCTGGTTTATAAATTTCCTCTTTTGTTCTTAATAACAACTTCTTGTTCCATTCCTTTGTTCTCTTTTTCCTCTCACAATATTCTTAGCACTTTTCATTTTCATTCATTTTTCTTCTTCCATTCTTGTTTAGAAATTTCTTCTTTCATTCTTGTTGGTAATTTTCTCTTTCATTCCATTTTATTCTTCCATTCATTTTTACCAATTTCCTTTACCATTCATTTTTCTTCTTCATTATTTTTTGGCAATTTCCTCTTCCATTCCATTTTTGTCTCCCATTTTTGTTTCCTATTTATATTTAAATGAAGCATCTCTCCACATAGTTATATCAACTTCAGATCTAGTAGATCAAAGTAGATACATGGAGATGGATGGAATCCTAAGGCCAAATCTATTGGTATTGAAATTCAATGCAATGTTTCAATTTGAAAATTTTACTCAATTCACTTCTTTTACAAACCATTGACACATGTAGTGGCTTCCTTCTTTTTTATTTTTTTTTTGTGTCTCTTGCAACATTTTTGTATTTATCAAAACAAATGGTCTTCAATGGTCATCTTTGAGATATATATTTTAGTGATATGTTTTTCACTATTATCATTGTATCTATATCTTTATTCCTAGATTTATCTTTTTAGATCATGCTTTGTTAAGTGCGATGTTGAAATTCATTTTATGAAGTTCAGTTTAATAAATTAAATCTAATAATTATTGTATTTTCTAGGCTTGAGTATTATAAATATTTTGTGCTTCAACTTTAAATTTATCAATCAAACATAATAATGAGTTTACTAATCTGCAATTTGAACTTTGACAAGTTCATAGATATATTAGATCAACAAGACAAATAGAAGAGATAAAAAGAAATAATTTGATAAGTGGTTTTAATATGGTTTAATTCATTTCCAATTTGAGAAGCTTATTGATCAACAAGACAAATAGAAGAGATAAAAATAAATCATTTGATAAATTGTTTTAATATGGTTTAATTCATTTCCAATTTGAGAAGCCAACCTCATAATCAGATCCAAATCAAAGCTTCATTGGTGCTTGAGGAAACTAGCACATCCATGTTTTTTTTATCCTCTCTATAATGCATGATATAAAATAAATTATGGTTACAACCTATGATGAAATATACTAGAGTACATATAAACCATCTCAAGACCTTACCTATTATGCAAGCCACGTTTTAGAGTAAATGAAGGTTGCATAAGGGATTTAAGGCTAGGCCTTCTTGATGGAGAATGTTTGTCACCCTCTCAAATGCACGGTCATGATCTTTTAAGAGGGAATAGTCCATATGGAATTACCATGAACCTTCTCAAAGGAACACATAGGATAGATCCATAGCTAGCCCTTATTGTGAACTTTAAGCTAAGTCTAAAATAAATTAAATGTGATGGGGGGTATGGAGCCACCCATAACCCAAACCTATTATGTATGCCACATGGTAGAGTAAATGCAAGCCATATAAGGGATTCGATGTTGGTCCTTGTTGATGGGGCATGCTTGTCACCCTCTTAAATGCATGGTTTTGACCCTATCAAAGCACACATGCCATATGTTGGAACAAATTTTGAAATTTTGGCTTTCAGTAGCTTAAGAGGAAAAAATTTATAGTGTTTAGCTACCGAAAGTGGAGACTTTCGGTAGCTTAAATCTCAGGTTTCATATGCCCTTATTTGTCGAAAGTGTAGATGCGTTTTTACCCAAAAATAAAGTCACAAGGAGGTACTAAAAGAATGCAATAAAGGTCAATAAAATCACTATAATAAGGTTTTACATAAATGCCATGTCACCATTTCAGGTTTTCAACAGTCGGGGGTTTGGCCGACATAAGATTTTGACCATTGCTCTGTTTCCTCGAAACCCGAAAGCCAGAATCGGGGTTTCGGGAATTTCGGTGGCTTACGATGCTCTAAAATCGCATTGTTAGCTGCCGAAAGCCAGGACTTTTGGTGGCTAAGATACCCCTTTTTTCGACCTGTTAGCCACCGAAATCACAGGTTTTTCCAAAAACAACTGTCTGTGGGAAAAAACACTTTTCTCAACCTTGGAGAGGTCGTTTTACACATTTGAATAGTTGATTGACATCTACAGATCCTAAGATTTCTAGTGGTATATTCAGATCCAAGTTTAGAGCTCGAGAAGGCAGCCAAAATTTCCCCGCAAGATGGTGCTTCGTTTTTGTGTAGACATGGCCCATAAATGTAGGAACATGCCCAGATTTCAGTTAAATAACTGCCAGTTCATT